>JAUIMM010000256.1:0-185000 GCA_031769625.1 Taudactylus pleione | reverse complement strand
ATTACAGAGGAGGGAGGACTGGAAGGGAGGTGACAGAAGATGATCACAGAGGAGGGGGGGGCCGGAGGGGAGGTGACAGAAGATGATCACAGAGGAGGGAGGGCCGGAGGGGAGGTGACAGAAGATGATCACAGAGGAAGGGGGGCCGGAGGGGAGGTGAAAGAAGATGGTCACAGAGGAGGGAGGGCCGGAGGGGAGGTGACAGAAGATGATCACAGAGGAGGGAGGACTGGAAGGGAGGTGACAGAAGATGATCACAGAGGGGGGGCCGGAGGGGAGGTGACAGAAGATGATCACAGAGGAGGGAGGACCGGAGAGGAGGTGACAGAAGATGATCACAGAGGAGGGACGGCTGGAGTGGAGGTGACAGAAGATGATGACAGAGGAGCGAGGGCCGGAGGGGAGGTGACAGAAGATGGTCACAGAGGAGGGAGGGCAGGAGGGCAGGTGACAGAAGATGATCACAGAGGAAGGGGGGCAGGAGGGGTGGTGACAGAAGATGATCACAGAGGAGGGGGGGCCGGAGGGGAGGTGACATAAGATGATCACAGAGGAGGGAGGGCCGGTGGGGAGGTGACAGATGATGATCACAGAGGAGGGAGTGACGGAGGGGAGGTGACAGAAGATGATCACAGAGGACGGAGGGCCGGAGGGGAGGTGACAGAAGATGATCACAGAGGAGGGGGGGCCGGAGGGGAGGTGACAGAAGATGATCACAGAGGAGGGAGGGCCGGAGGGGAGGTGACAGAAGATGATCACAGAGGAGGGAGGGCCGGAGGGGAGGTGACAGAAGATGATCACAGAGGAGGGAGGGCCAGAGTGGAGGTGACAGAAGATGATCACAGAAGAGGGAGGGCCAGAGAGGAGGTGACTGAAGATGGTCACAGAGGAGGGAGGGCAGGAGGGCAGGTGACAGAAGATGATCACAGAGGAGGGAGGGCCAGAGGGGAGGTGACAGAAGATGATCACAGAGGAGGGAGGGCCGGAGGGGAGGTGACAGGTGATGATCACAGATCAGCGAGGGCCGGAGAGGAGGTGACAGAAGATGATCACAGAGGAGGGAGGGCTGGAGGGGAGGTGACAGAAGTTGATCACAGAGGAGGGGGGGCCGGAGGGGAGGTGAGAGAAGATGATCACAGAGGAGGGGGGGCCGGAGGGGAGGTGAGAGAAGATGATCACAGAGGAGGGAGGGCCGGAGGGGAGGTGACAGAAGATGATCACAGAGGAGGGAGGGCCAGAGGGGAGGTGACAGAAGATGATCACAGAGGAGGGAGGGCCGGAGGGGAGGTGACAGAAGATGATCACAGAGGAGGGAGGGCCGGAGGGGAGGTGACAGAAGATGATGACAGAGGAGGGAGGGCCGGAGGTGAGGTGACAGAAAATGATGACAGAGGAGGGAGGGCCAGAGGGGAGGTGACAGAAAATGATCACAGAGGAGGGAGGGCCGGAGAGGAGGTGACAGAAGATGATCACAGAGGAGGGAGGGCCGAAGGGGAGGTGACAGAAGATGATCACAGAGGAGGGAGGGCCGGAGAGGAGGTGACAGAAGATGATCACAGAGGAGGGAGGGCTGGAGTGGAGGTGACAGAAGATGATCACAGAGGAGCGAGGGCCAGAGGGGAGGTGACAGAAGATGTTCACAGAGGAGGGAGGGCAGGAGGGCAGGTGACAGAAGATGATCACAGAGGAAGGGGGGCAGGAGGGGTGGTGACATAAGATGATCACAGAGGAGGGAGGGCCGGAGGGGAGGTGACATAAGATGATCACAGAGGAGGGAGGGCCGAAGGAGTGGTGACAGAAGATGATCACAGAGGACGGAGGGCCGGAGGGGAGGTGACAGAAGATGATCACAGAGGAGGGGGGGCCGGAGGGGATGTGACAGAAGATGATCACAGAGGAGGGAGGGCCGGAGGGGAGGTGACAGAAGATGATCACAGAGGAGGGAGGGCCGGAGGGGAGGTGTCAGAAGATGATCACAGAGGAGGGAGGGCCGGAGTGGAGGTGACAAAAGATGATCACAGAAGAGGGAGGGCCAGAGAGGAGGTGACAGAAGATGGTCACAGAGGAGGGAGGGCAGGAGGGCAAGTGACAGAAGATGATGACAGAGGAGGGAGGGCCGGAGGTGAGGTGACAGAAAATTATGACAGAGGAGGGACGGCCAGAGGGGAGGTGACAGAAAATGATCACAGAGGAGGGAGGGCCGGAGAGGAGGTGACAGAAGATGATCACAGAGGAGGGAGGGCCGGAGGGGAGGTGACAGAAGATGATCACAGAGGAGGGAGGGCCGGAGAGGAGGTGACAGAAGATGATCACAGAGGAGGGAGGGCTGGAGGGGAGGTGACAGAAGATGATGACAGAGGAGGGAGGGCCAGAGGGGAGGTGACAGAAAATGATCACAGAGGAAGGAGGGCCAGAGGGGAGGTGACAGAAGATGATCACAGAGGAGGGAGGGCCGGAGGGGAGGTGACAGAATATGATCACAGAGGAGGGGGGCCAGAGGGGAGGTGACAGAAGATGGTCACAGAGGAAGGAGGGCCGGAGGGGTGGTGACAGAAGATGATCACAGAGGGGGGAGGGCCAGAGGGGAGGTGACAGAAGATGATCACAGAGGGTGAGGGATGGCCAGAGGGGAGGTGACAGAAGATGATCACAGAGGAGGGAGGGCCAGAGGGGAGGTGACAGAAGATGATCACAGAGGGAGGGAGGGCCAGAGGGGAGGTGACAGAAGATGATCACAGAGGAGGGAGGGCCGGAGGGGAGGTGACAGAAGATGATCACAGAGGAGGCCAGAGGGGAGGTGACAGAAGATGATCACAGAGGAGGTAGGGCCGGAGGGGAGGGGACAGAAGATGATCACAGAGGAGGGAGGGCCGGAGGGGAGGTGACAGATGATGATCACTGAGGAGGGAGGGCCGGAGTGGAGGTGACAGAAGATGATCACAGAGGAGGGAGGGCCGGAGGGTAGACAATCTGGGTAGCCTGAGGGGGCATGAAATGTAGAAAAGGATCTTGGATCTGTAACTTATTTAGGATATAGAGCAAACAAACTGAGATAAAACTAACAGGTGGCTTTCATACTGTGCAGCACTGAATTAATTTCGGAATCCTGGATGGCGCTCTCTGTCCATTTTGGTGCGCTGAGCTCATGCTCCACCGGGACCACCCTCGCTACTCTCCTGGTGATATATGCCAGAAACACAGTATCGCCTTAGATCAATTTAGATCGATTTGAAGTTAATTAAAATGAATAAAAATCTATTAAAATTGCCCTTTAGTAAATTTACCCCCAGGAAGGTATCCCTGGAGAGTGGGGCATTTCTAGAGAGGAGGGGCCGTGTGCAATCTCTGACACGGGCCCCCTCCTCTCTGTCCACTGGCTGGCCGCGCACTGGACTGTGCGTGGCCAGCGCTGGAGTTATAGTCTCTGGGCACTAGATTGCACCCTCTATAGAGTCTATAGAGTATGCGCAAATGATGGGAAAATGGCCATGGCAGCCATTTTCCTGTCATTTTTAGTGCACCGATATGGGACTCTGGAGAGGTAAGTATGCTATGGGTGCAGGGTGTGCGGTGCGGGGCCCCCCTGGACCCAGGGGCCAGTGTGCCCCGCACACCCTGCACCCATTATAGATACGCCCCTGGCTGGAGAAGCTGGAAAGCGTTTGGTTGCCAGCTGTAATTTTCATCTTTCCAAGTTCTCTGAAATAGTTCCTGTGTCATGTTTATCTATGTATTTATTGAGTAGACGGTATGTATTAGCTAAGCGGAGAATCATTATGTCCACATTCATAATGTCAGCCGTTATGATGTTAGTATGATAAACAAGTATCAGCATTTAACATGTCGCTATCTGGAAAATATTGATATGGACAGAATGATGACACATGATATGTGTGATGACAAAGTGAAACTGTTTACCCTGGCATCAGGGCTGGCGCATTGGTTCGCAACTTTCTTGAATCACGGCGCCTTTGAAAATGAGCATTTGTTTCATGGAATGCCTTGGCCAATAGTTTCTTATTGAGAAACTCAGCAATAATTACACTGCACAACAATGATAATGTTTCCGATGTGATAATAGTTACTTCTAATTGATGTCAGCAGCAAAGAATGACTATGACATGTAAAACTCTCAGTTAGCTCTGAGCTCTGAGATATAGCCCATGTATGACGATGTAGAGGTATTCCTAGTGACGTGGGCAGAATGGAGAGAATCTTACCAGCAATCTGCTTTCCGCGCAGAGGGGGCGGGGCCTAATGACCCAATTACATGAATCAGTTATTTGTCCCCTCCCCTATTCAAATATATGCGATTCACTGAATTACCCGCACAAGATAACTGTGGTGCACTCAGTGACAGCATAGGGAGCGATTCCACCAAGACATGTCAGCAATGGCACAAAGATATCAGGGGAGGTGACAGTGACAAGCAAAGAGAAAGCACCCCCATCTATAGGCCACTATATTACATAGTACTTTCCTATGCTGTATGTTTGTTACCTATGCTATATGTTTGTTTCCTATGCTGTATGTTTGTTTCCTATGCTGTATGTTTATTTCCTATGCTGTATGTATGTTTGTATCGTATGCTGTATGTTTGTTTCCTATGCTGTATGTTTGTTTCCTATGCTGTATGTATGTTTCCTATGCTGTATGTATGTTTCCTATGCTGTATGTTTGTTTCCTATGCTGTATGTATGTTTCCTATGCTGTATGTTTGTTTCCTATGCTGTATGTATGTTTGTATCGTATGCTGTATGTTTGTTTCCTATGCTGTATGTTTGTTTCCTATGCTGTATGTTTGTTTCATATACTGTATGTTTGTTTCCTATGCTGTATGTTTGTTTCCTATGCTGTATGTATGTTTCATATGCTGTATGTTTGTTGCATATGCTGTATGATTGTTTCCTATGCTGTATGTTTGTTTCCTATGCTGCATGTTTGTTTCCTATGCTGCATGTATGTTTCCTATGCTGTATGTTTGTTTCCTATGCTGCATGTTTGTTTCGTATGCTGTATGTGTGTTTGCTATGCTGTATGTTTGTTTCCTATCCTGCATGTTTGTTTTGTATGCTGTATGTATGTTTCCTATGCTGTATGTTTGTTTCCTATGCTGTATGTTTGTTTCCTATGCTGTATGTTTGTTTCCTATGCTGTATGTTTGTTTCGTATGCTGTATGTGTGTTTACTATGCTGTATGTTTGTTTCCTATGCTGTATGTGTGTTTACTATGCTGTATGTTTGTTTCCTATGTTGTATGTGTGTTTACTATGCTGTATGTTTGTTTCCTATGCTGTATGTTTGTTTCCTATGCTGTATGTTTGTTTCATATACTGTATGTTTGTTTCCTATGCTGTATGTTTGTTTCCTATGCTGTATGTATGTTTCATATGCTGTATGTTTGTTGCATATGCTGTATGTTTGTTTCCTATGCTGCATGTTTGTTTCCTATGCTGCATGTATGTTTCCTATGCTGTATGTTTGTTTCCTATGCTGCATGTTTGTTTCGTATGCTGTATGTGTGTTTGCTATGCTGTATGTTTGTTTCCTATCCTGCATGTTTGTTTTGTATGCTGTATGTATGTTTCCTATGCTGTATGTTTGTTTCCTATGCTGTATGTTTGTTTCCTATGCTGTATGTTTGTTTCCTATGCTGTATGTTTGTTTCGTATGCTGTATGTGTGTTTACTATGCTGTATGTTTGTTTCCTATGCTGTATGTGTGTTTACTATGCTGTATGTTTGTTTCCTATGTTGTATGTGTGTTTACTATGCTGTATGTTTGTTTCCTATGCTGTATGTTTGTTTCCTAAGCTGTATGATTGTTTCCTATGCTGTATGTTTCCTATGCTGTATGTTTGTTTCCTATGCTGTATGTTTCCTATGCTGTATGTTTGTTTCCTATGCTGTATGTATGTTTCCTAAGCTGTATGATTGTTTCCTATGCTGTACGTATGTTTGTATCGTATGCTGTATGTTTGTTTCCTATGCTGTATGTTTGTTTCCTATGCTGTATGTTTGTTTCATATACTGTATGTTTGTTTCCTATGCTGTATGTTTGTTTCCTATGCTGTATGTATGTTTCCTATGCTGTATGTTTGTTGCATATGCTGTATGATTGTTTCCTATGCTGTATGTTTGTTTCCTATGCTGCATGTTTGTTTCCTATGCTGCATGTATGTTTCCTATGCTGTATGTTTGTTTCCTATGCTGTATGTTTGTTTCCTAAGCTGTATGTTTGTTTCCTATGCTGCATGTTTGTTTCGTATGCTGTATGTGTGTTTGCTATGCTGTATGTTTGTTTCCTATCCTGCATGTTTGTTTCATATGCTGTATGTATGTTTCCTATGCTGTATGTTTGTTTCCTTTGCTGTATGTTTGTTTCGTATGCTGTATGTGTGTTTACTATGCTGTATGTTTGTTTCCTATGCTGTATGTGTGTTTACTATGCTGTATGTTTGTTTCCTATGCTGTATGATTGTTTCCTATGCTGTATGTTTGTTTCCTATGCTGTATGTATGTTTCATATGCTGTATGTTTGTTGCATATGCTGTTTGATTGTTTCCTATGCTGTATGTTTGTTTCCTATGCTGCATGTTTGTTTCGTATGCTGTATGTATGTTTCCTATGATGCATGTTTGTTTCCAATGCTGTATGATTGTTTCCTATGCTGTATGTATGTTTTCTATGCTGTATGTTTCCTATGCTGTATGTGTGTTTCCTATGCTGTATGTTTGTTTCCTATCCTGCATGTTTGTTTTGTATGCTGTATGTATGTTTCCTATGCTGTATGTTTGTTTCCTATGCTGTATGTTTGTTTCCTATGCTGTATGTTTGTTTCGTATGCTGTATGTGTGTTTACTATGCTGTATGTTTGTTTCCTATGCTGTATGTGTGTTTACTATGCTGTATGTTTGTTTCCTATGTTGTATGTGTGTTTACTATGCTGTATGTTTGTTTCCTATGCTGTATGTTTGTTTCCTAATCTGTATGATTGTTTCCTATGCTGTATGTTTCCTATGCTGTATGTTTGTTTCCTATGCTGTATGTTTCCTATGCTGTATGTTTGTTTCCTATGCTGTATGTATGTTTCCTATGCTGTATGATTGTTTCCTATGCTGTATGTATGTTTCCTGTGCTGTATGTTTCCTATGCTGTATGTTTGTTTCCTATGCTGTATGATTGTTTCCTATGCTGTATGTTTGTTTCCTATGCTGTATGTGTGTTTCCTATGCTGTATGTGTGTTTCCTATGCTGTGTGTTTCCTATGCTGTATGTATGTTTCCTATGCTGTATGTGTGTTTTCTATGCTGTATGTTTGTTTCCTATGCTGTATGTGTGTTTCATTTTGTGATTGATTGAATTAAAACAACTGTTAATTATTTTCTATCAAGAAAATATCAGATTATTTTAAAATAGCTTTTCACTATGACTATATTACTAATGTACATACAGTATAGTGCAAGTAGTGTAGCTCAAAAAATAGAGCTAGTAAAAACATTCTGAAATCATTTTTGTTTTTCTTAAAATCAAATTAGTAATGTATGACTATTTTTGGAAAGTAAACAAATTAAAAGTATTAATTTGTTGTAAAGTGTTATTAAATGAAGTAAATTGTGGTTACTTGTCAGCAGGGCCGTAGCTAGGGTAGTGCGGCAGGTGCCATCGCACAGGGCACCACAGGTCAGGGGGCGCTGTTTGGGCCTGTCAAATTTCTGTTTATTATCATTCTTGTTTGTAGCTTCCTCTTATTTCATCCCCAGCATCTCCTGGCCTCCCCCATCTCTTCCCTGGCCCTTCCCCATGAGGCCATGGCCCTCTCTCAGGTGCACAATGTTATGTCCCTATTTATCCCCAGCATCTCCTGGCCTCCCCTATCTCTTCCCTGGCCCTTCCCCATGAGGCCATGGCCCTCTCTCAGGTGCACTATATTATGTCCCTATTTATCCCAAGCATCTCCTGGCCTCCCCCATCTCTTCCCTGGCCCTTCCCCATGAGGCCATGGCCCTCTCTCAGGTGCACTATATTATGTACCTATTTATCCCCAGCATCTCCTGGCCTCCCCTATCTCTTCCCTAGCCCTTCCCCATGAGGCCATGGCCCTCTCTCAGGTGCACAATGTTATGTCCCTATTTATCCCCAGCATCTCCTGGCCTCCCCTATCTCTTCCCTGGCCCTTCCCCATGAGGCCATGGCCCTCTCTCAGGTGCACTATATTATGTCCCTATTTATCCCCAGCATCTCCTGGCCTCCCCCATCTCTTCCCTGGCCCTTCCCCTTGAGGCCATGGCCCTCTCTCAGGTGCACTATATTATGTCCCTATTTATCCCCAGCATCTCCTGGCCTCCCCTATCTCTTCCCTAGCCCTTCCCCATGAGGCCATGGCCCTCTCTCAGGTGCACTATATTATGTCCCTATATATCCCCAGCATATCCTGGCCTCTCCTATCTCTTCCCTGGCCCTTCCCCATGAGGCCATGGCCCTCTCTCAGGTGCACTATATTATGTCCCTATTTATCCCCAGCATCTCCTGGCCTCCCCTATCTCTTCCCTGGCCCTTCCCCATGAGGCCATGGCACTCTCTCAGGTGCACTATATTATGTCCCTATTTATCCCCAGTATCTCATGGCCTCCCCTATCTCTTCCCTGGCCCTTCCCCATGAGGTCATGGCCTTCTCTCAGGTGCACTATATTATGTCACTATTTATCCCCAGCATCTCCAGGCCTCCCCTATCTCTTCCCTGGCCCTTCCCCATGAGGCCATGGCCCTCTCTCAGGTGCACTATATTATGTCCCTATTTATCCCCAGCATCTCCTGGCCTCCCCTATCTCTTCCATGGCCCTTCCCTATGAGGCCATGGCCCTCTCTCAGGTGCACAATGTTATGTCCCTATTTATCCCCAGCATCTCCTGGCCTCCCCTATCTCTTCCCTGGCCCTTCCCCATGAGGCCATGGCCCTCTCTCAGGTGCACTATATTATGTCCCTATTTATCCCCAGCATCTCCTGGCCTCCCCTATCTCTTCCCTGGCCCTTCCCCATGAGGCCATGGCCCTCTCTCAGGTGCACTATATTATGTCCCTATTTATCCCCAGCATCTCCTGGCCTCCCCTATCTCTTCCCTAGCCCTTCCCCATGAGGCCATGGCCCTCTATCAGGTGCACTATATTATGTCACTATATATATCCCCAGCATATCCTGGCCTCTCCTATCTCTTCCCTGGCCCTTCCCCATGAGGCCATGGCCCTCTCTCAGGTGCACTATATTATGTCCCTATTTATCCCCAGCATCTCCTGGCCTCCCCTATCTCTGCCCTGGCCATTACCCATGAGGCCATGGCACTCTCTCAGGTGCACTATATTATGTCCCTATTTATCCCCAGCATCTCATGGCCTCCCCTATCTCTTCCCTGGCCCTTCCCCATGAGGCCATGGCCCTCTCTCAGGTGCACTATATTATGTCCCTATTTATCCCCAGCATCTCCTGGCCTCCCCTATCTCTTCCCTGGCCCTTCCCCATGAGGCCATGGCCCTCTCTCAGGTGCACTATATTATGTCCCTATTTATCCCCAGCATCTCCTGGCCTCCCCTATCTCTTCCCTGGCCCTTCCCTATGAGGCCATGGCCCTCTCTCAGGTGCACAATGTTATGTCCCTATTTATCCCCAGCATCTCCTGGCCTCCCCTATCTCTTCCCTGGCCCTTCCCCATGAGGCCATGGCCCTCTCTCAGGTGCACTATATTATATCCCTATTTATCCCCAGCATCTCCTGGCCTCTCCTATCTCTTCCCTGGCCCTTCCCCTTGAGGCCATGGACATCTCTTAGGTGCACTATATTATGTCCCTATTTATCCCCAGCATCTTCTGGCCTCCCCTATCTCTTCCCTGGCCCTTCCCCATGAGGCCTTGGCCCTCTCTCAGGTGCACAATATTATGTCCCTATTTATCCCCAGCATCTCCTGGCCTCCCCTATCTCTTCCCTGGCTCTACCCCATGAGGCCATGGCCCTCTCTCAGGTGCACTATATTATGTCCCTATTTATCCCCAGCATCTCCTGGCCTCCCCTATCTCTTCCCTGGCCCTTCCCCATGAGGCCATGGCCCTCTCTCAGGTGCACTATATTATGTCCCTATTTATCCCCAGCATCTCCTGGCCTCTCCTATCTATTCCCTGGCCCTTCCCCATGAGGCCATGACCCTCTCTCAGGTGCACTATATTATGTCCCTATTTATCCCCAGCATCTCCTGGCCTCCTCTATCTCTTCCCTGGCCCTTCCCCATGACGCCATGGCCATCTTTCAGGTGCACTATATTATGTCCCTATTTATCCCCAGCATCTCCTGGCCTCCCCTATGTCTTCCCTGGTCCTTCCCCATGAGGCCATGACCCTCTCTCAGGTGCACTATATTATGTCCCTATTTATCCCCAGCATCTCCTGGCCTCCTCTATCTCTTCCCTGGCCCTTCCCCATGACGCCATGGCCATCTCTCAGGTGCGCTATATTATGTCCCTATTTATCCCCAGCATCTCCTGGCCTCTCCTATCTCTTCCCTGGCCCTTCCCCATGAGGCCATGGCCCTCTCTCAGGTGCACTATATTATGTCCCTATTTATCCCCTGCATCTCCTGGCCTCTCCTATCTCTTCCCTGGCCCTTCCCCATGAGGCCATGGCCCTCTCTCAGGTGCACTATATTATGTCCCTATTGATCCCCAGCATTTCCTGGCCTCCCCTATCTCTTCCCTGGCCCTTCCCCATGAGGCCATGGCCCTCTCTCAGGTGCACTATATTATGTCCCTATTTATCCCCAGCATCTCCTGGCCTCCCCTATCTCTTCCCTGGGCCTTCCCCAGGAAGCCATGGCCCTTTTATGGGTGCAATATGTCCATTTGAAAAATGAGGGGGGCGCCAATGCTCTTTCTGGCACAGGGCACCAAAAAGTCTAGTTATGGCTCTCCTTGTCAGCCTTAGGTACAGGGTTGTGCATCTCTTTGTCCACATATTTTATGACTGGCAGCCACCAGCACTGGGTTTGTTTATCATAATGACAACGATAGCGCACCTCAGCGTGCCATGGTACCCAGTTTGTGAACCACTGGGTTAGGGTTATTCTCTTCACTGGCATCACAAGGGGGGTGCGGGCCGAACCCAGGTGTCACTAGCAGAGGGGTGACACCAAAGTGCCGGCTCCAACTCGGTGACAGGAGCCAGGTGCTGCATTAAGTACAACACTCGGCTCCCAGCACAGTGAGGGAGCCGGCACTTCACACAGGCTGGTCCCCGAGGCCAGCCTGCACCTCCCGCACCCTCAGTGTCCAAAAAAAACCGGGTGTTCAGGGCATGCCTCCACCCACGTAGCCAAGCCCCCACCCGTGAGGCCACATTCCCTAATTTATCGACATGTTGACAAGTCTGCCGCACCAGGTGCACAGACAGGTATGTACGCCACTGATGCTATTGCATTAAGTAGTATTTTTTGGTGAAAATAAGTAGTCCTGTCATATTTGGGGTACATGAAAATGGGGGCTAGCATGGTTGAATTTCGCTAACGCACCTGAAGCAACCACCTGCAATCAAAAAACACCTCACCCATATTTATAGACCCCCAAAAGTCTATTTAGCTAGTTTTTAAGTTTGTACCCCCACTTTGCACTTTTTTGCCCCTTTTTCAAAGTGCTTTTTTGGGGTGTTCCTTACTTTCTTTTAGTTTTTTTTTGACACAGTTATATTTTGAGGGGCTGTCCCAAAGGGGCTGAGTGGTTTCCCCACCTTTGCACCCCAAAATAGCGATTTTACACTTCTTTTCTCCACCTATTCAGAGGTAAATTTTTTTCGCCTATTACGTTGTATTGACTTTCTGCATACGGGAAAAGAGGATGGAATTGAATACGGAGAAAGTTTCTGACTGACAAAAAGTCGCAATTGGCGATACTTTTTCACAGATCTCGGGTTTTCGATTCTAATTGAATAGTTTAATTAGCTTAGAATAAATAAAGCTGACCTTCGTTTCCCCTTATACAAGTCTCTGAGGTATATTCAATTGGGGGCGAGACGAGAAAAGCACAAATTCCGCATCTGAGAGGTGTTTCCTGTAGGTGAGATTAGGTGAGAGGTGTTTCCTGTAGGTGCGATTAGGTGAGAGGTGTTTCCTGTAGGTGAGATTAGGTGAGAGGTGTTTCCTGTAGGTGCGATTAGGTGAGAGGTGTTTCCTGTAGGTGCGATTAGGTGAGAGGTGTTTCCTGTAGGTGCGATTAGGTGAGAGGTTTTTCCTGTAGGTGCGATTAGGTGAGAGGTGTTTCCTGTAGGTGAGATTAGGTGAGAGGTGTTTCCTGTAGGTGAGATTAGGTGAGAGGTGTTTCCTGTAGGTGAAATTAGGTGAGAGGTATTTCCTGTAGGTGCGATTAGGTGAGAGGTGTTTCCTGTAGGTGAGATTAGGTGAGAGGTATTTCCTGTAGGTGCGATTAGGTGAGAGGTGTTTCCTGTAGGTGCGATTAGGTGAGAGGTATTTCCTGTAGGTGCGATTAGGTGAGAGGTGTTTCCTGTAGGTGCGATTAGGTGAGAGGTGTTTCCTGTAGGTGCGATTAGGTAAGAGGTGTTTCCTGTAGGTGCGATTAGGTGAGAGGTGTTTCCTGTAGGTGCGATTAGGTGAGAGGTGTTTCCTGTAGGTGCGATTAGGTGAGAGTTGTTTCCTGTAGGTGAGATTAGGTGAGAGGTATGTCCTGTAGGTGAGATTAGGTGAGAGGTGTTTCCTGTAGGTGCGATTAGGTGAGAGGTATTTCCTGTAGGTGAGATTAGGTGAGAGGTGTTTCCTGTAGGTGAGATTAGGTGAGAGGTGTTTCCTGTAGGTGCGATTAGGTGAGAGGTGTTTCCTGTAGGTGCGATTAGGTGAGAGGTGTTTCCTGTAGGTGAGATTAGGTGAGAGTTGTTTCCTGTAGGTGCGATTAGGTGAGAGGTGTTTCCTGTAGGTGCGATTAGGTGAGAGGTGTTTCCTGTAGGTGCGATTAGATGAGAGGTGTTTACTGTAGGTGAGATTAGGTGAGAGGTATTTCCTGTAGGTGAGATTAGGTGAGAGGTATTTCCTGTAGGTGAGATTAGGTGAGAGGTGTTTCCTGTAGGTGCGATTAGATGAGAGGTGTTTCCTGTAGGTGCGATTAGGTGAGAGGTGTTTCCTGTAGGTGCGATTAGGTGAGAGGTGTTTCCTGTAGGTGCGATTAGGTGAGAGGTGTTTCCTGTATGTGCGATTAGGTGAGAGGTGTTTCCTGTAGGTGAGATTAGGTGAGAGGTGTTTCCTGTAGGTGCGATTAGGTGAGAGGTGTTTCCTGTAGGTGAGATTAGGTGAGAGGTGTTTCCTGTAGGTGAGATTAGGTGAGAGGTGTTTCCTGTATGTGCGATTAGGTGAGAGGTGTTTCCTGTAGGTGAGATTAGGTGAGAGGTGTTTCCTGTATGTGCGGGATTTTTGATATACAATTAGGAGCGTTTTTTTTCTATTTTGAGCGCAGGGAGGTTTTTATTCTCACACCTCCAGTGCAAGTGTGATTTTTTTCTAAAATCGTTAATTTTAGGAAAAATCAGTGGGACTTGCCCTGGGACCCTGGCGGCACCTCCCTTGAGGACTAATTAAGCAATTGGAAATTCAATTAACTTAATTAGTCCTTAATTACTGCAGTGCTGTCTTCTGCATCGGAACCCAGGTCTTCTGCAACAGGGTGAGTTTGTCAGTGTGCGTGGTGTTTGTTAGTGTTTGTAAGTGTGTATGAGTGTGTGTGACCCCCGGTGTATGTGTCCCTCCCATTGTCTGTGTGCCCCTCGTAATGGGCGCTGGGAGAACTACATCTCTCAGCAGCCCTTGCTCCTCCTACCAGACCCTGGAGCCTCCCAGCAGCTCCCGGGACTCCCAGCAGCCCCCTCTCCAGTGAGAAGATAGAGGGTAGGCCACCGGGAGCCGCGGAGACCACCGGAGACCCCCGGGCAGGTCAGTGTAGAATTTTTTTTTTCTTTCACTCTGCGCAGGGTTTTCAGCTCTGAAACCCCACGATCAGTTTTTTATAATTGGATACCACAGGTATCGGAAGCGCACAAACTCGCGGTAATCCAAAATTGTGAGCGAGGAGCGCAAGGTTTTTTGCTCTTAAAACCTTGCGCTCAATTGAATATTTCCCTCTGTGTCATTATTTCATTATGATTACGGTTGATGGTTTACCCTGCGCTGTTAGGAGGGAGCACTCATCAGGCGAAGGGGAGTTTATAGGTCACATTTATTTTGAAAGGCCAAATTGAAAATTATTCTAATTACTTTATTATTTCATTTTATAGTAGTATGGTGGCGGACCCAAATGACTGGATAGGAGGGTGGTCAGCAAGTATGATGCAGCGTTGCTGAGGCCCCTCCCCCTCATGTGATGTCATGTGTTCTGGGGACAACGTAGGGCACCGGGGAGCCCGGCTCTGGTGCTGGAGAAGTTCCCTGGCTTCTGCTTTCCCACCGTCGGCTTGGGCAGAGCCCTCACAGTGATCTGCGGATGAAAGAGCCGGGGAGCTGCACTTTGTGGAAATAAGTGGCAGAAGGATGTATTTCTTGTTAGGGATCCAGCGTAGTTAGTGCCCTATTGAGTGAAGAGGAGATAGGGCACCCAGCAATAATGACAGTACACCCGGAATAATGCCTTAGATAAGGGTGTCGTTATTCTAGACTAGTGCGCCCTCTGCTGGTAACTGACATGTGTGAGTCTCCTGGAGGGAATGTTGGGAGCATAGGAAGGCGGGCACTACACTCAACACATTGGTATTGGCTAAAGTGTTTCCAACACTGGGTACCATGGGTAACTGGGCAGCCGCAGGGCACTTGCAGGGGTGCCACAGGCTGATGGTCCACTACGAATTAAAATGGGTTTTGGTCAATGTGATGGGCAGAACTATTGCTGGTGGCTGCCACTCATACAGTACACGGAGACAGGGAAGTGCAGCCCTATCTATTCACATAATGCTGAGAATTGCGACATTAGGCCCCGCCCCCTCCTGTAAATGTCCGGCAGTCACCAGTAATTTCCATGAGGGGCGGAGCTTACGTCGGGAACCCTGGGAGACGTATGAGCGCAATTTACCTCATATAATAATCATTGCTGAGTCTCACAATGAGAACCTTCTGGCCTAGGGGAAAATGCTGATACTCTAGGGCGCCGGGATTCAGGAAAGTTTGTGACCCCCTGTAATACAGAGAGAAATTTCATTCAGTTTTGTCAACTTTCACTTTTGAAATCCTCCTTTAATTAATCAGGACCTATATAAGTGATCAGAACCTTTATAAGTAATCAGGACCTATATAAGTAATCAGGACCTATATAAGTAATAAGGATCTATATAAGTAATCAGGACCTATATAAGTAATCAGAACCTTTATAAGTAATCACAACCTATATAAGTAATCAGGACCTATATAAGTGATCAGAACCTATATAAGTAATCATAACCTTTATAAGTAATCAGGACCTATATAAGTAATCAGGACCTATATAAGTAATAAGGATCTATATAAGTAATCAGGACCTATATAAGTAATCAGAACCTATATAAGTAATCAGGACCTTTATAAGTAATCAGAACCTATATAAGTAATCAGAACGTATATAAGTAATCAGGACCTATATAAGTAATCAGAACCTATATAAGTAATCAGGACCTTTATAAGTAATCAGGACCTATATATATAAGTAATCAGAACGTATATAAGTAATCAGAACCTTTATAAGTAATCACAACCTATATAAGTAATCAGGACCTATATAAGTAATCAGAACCTATATAAGTAATCAGGACCTATATAAGTAATCAGGACCTTTATAAGTAATCACAACCTATATAAATAATCAGGACCTATATAAGTAATAGGACCTATATAAGTAATCAGAACGTATATAAGTAATCAGGACCTTTATAAGTAATCAGGACCTATATAAGTAATCAGAACCTATATAAGTAATCAAAACCTTTATAAGTAATTACAACCTATATAAGTAATCAGGACATTTATAAGTAATCAGGACCTATATAAGTAATAGGACCTATATAAGTAATCAGAACCTATATAAGTAATCAGGACCTATATAAGTAATCAGAACGTATATAAGTAATCAGGACCTATATAAGTAATCAGGACCTTTATAAGTAATCAGAACCTATATAAGTAATCAGAACCTTTATAAGTAATCACAACATATATAAGTAATCAGGACATTTATAAGTAATCAGAACCTATATAAGTAATCAGGACCTTTATTATACCCCTTTTCCACCTAAATTCCGGGTCTGACCCGGAGTTGGAACAAAGTTCCTATCCGGATCAGACCCGGAATTTTGCCGGCGCTGACTCAGGATATTTCCGAGTCAGCGCCGCTCACACCGCAGTCGGGTCTGCATAGACCCGGCTTTTGCGGTGTGAAAGTGGATGCTTGGAGATGACGTCATCTCCAAGCGCCACAGACGCCGGACCAATCGGCCGGCTAGCAGCGCACTCCAGGTCTTCGTGACCCGGAGTGCACTGTTCCCATAGCAGGGTTTCACGGGCTACCCCCGTGTTAAACCCTGCTAGTTACCTGGGTTGGATTGCCGGGTCACTCGACCTGGCGATCCAACCCTCTGCCCTTTTACACCAGGGAGCTGCCCGGGTTAACCCTTCAAAAACCCGGGTTTTAGCTCCGGTGTAAAAGGGGTATAAGTAATCAGAACCTATATAAGTAATCAGGACCTATATAAGTAATCAGAACCTATATAAGTAATCAGGACCTTTATAAGTAATCAGAACCTTTATAAGTAATCAGGACCTATATAAGTAATCAGAACCTATATAAGTAATCAGGACCTTTATAAGTAATCAGGACCTATATAAGTAATCAGAACCTATATAAGTAATCAGGACCTTTATAAGTAATCACAACCTTTATAAGTAATCAGGACCTTTATAAGTAATCACAACCTATATAAGTAATCAGGACCTTTATAACTAATCAGGACCTTTATAAGTAATCATGACCTATATAAGTAATCAGGACCTTTATAACTAATCAGGACCTTTATAAGTAATCATGACCTATATAAGTAATCAGGACCTTTATAACTAATCAGGACCTTTATAAGTAATCACGACCTATATAAGTAATCACGACCTTTATAACTAATCAGGACCTTTATAAGTAATCATGACCTATATAAGTAATCAGGACCTTTATAAGTAATCATGACCTATATAAGTAATCACGACCTTTATAAGTAATCACAACCTATATAAGTAATCAGGACCTTTATAAGTAATCAGGACCTTTACAAGTAATCACAACCTTTATAAGTAATCAGGACCTTTATAAGTAATCACGACCTATATAAGTAATCAGGACCTTTATAAGTAATCATGACCTATATAAGTAATCACGACCTTTATAAGTAATCACAACCTATATAAGTAATCAGGACCTTTATAAGTAATCAGGACCTTTATATTTAATCAGGACCTTTCTAAGTAATCACAACCTTTATAAGTAATCACGACTTGAACTTTCTGCATAAATGAAGCTGTGATATGAGATGGGACAGAACTGTCTTTATTCTAATTGTCCCATTTCTGGTTGTACTGATGCACTGTTAGGAGCACTGCTACATATAATGAGTAAGGGGAGTCACACAGCGGTACTTGTTGATGGGGAAGGACCCTTTGGATTCCTCTCTGGATATAAATGATGATACAGTGACACATTAGTTACTATGGGATTATGGTGGCATCAGCTACAGATTACATTCCAGAACCTGATAGATTTCACATGAGAAATAGGGGCGGCCCCTACAAGCAAAAATGAAAGGACCGCGGCAGATGTCTCCGATATCTCACCCATTCATACATTGTGGGGGGCTTCATTTTTGTTGGTATCTGTTTCTGCAGAATGACTCTGATATAAGTACTGTATGTCTGCTATTATTTTCATGTGAGCACAATAGGTGCCCTCTTCTGTTCCTAGCCCTTGTTTACAAAGAAACATCATAATCCGCTCATCACTTCTGTCTCCCTACAGTTACTACCATGAGACCTGCGTAATCTTCTTCTTCCCATATAAATGGTGTCAGACAAACATAAATAGGCACCTGGCTCCACAAACTCACATTTGTGCTGTGGGCTCACATGTTATACAGCTTTGTGAATGACCATTATTATTATTATATGTCATTACCTTTGCGCACTCTCTTACTGTCTCTCCACAGAAGACCGCTGTGAGCACACACATCAAGTCTGGCAGTCATGTGGCACTAACTGTCCAAAGAACTGTGAAAACCATGATGCTGAGCCTTCATACTGCACACTGCAATGTAAGATTGGATGCTTCTGTAGGGAACCGTACATCTTTAAATATGGCAAATCCGGTCCTTGTGTGCACCCAACCCATTGTCCAAAACGCTTCCGTGAATATTAACATGTCATGATGATTCCTTGGTAACTTTCCTGTAAAGTTGTGCGCAATACACAGTTATCTGTAAGACCATGAAGATTGTTGCCTGAAGTGAAACCAGGCTTTCTGCAAATAAAAATGAAGTACATTCACAATTAAACTGCATGTGTTATAAGCTTTGTGGTCTCAGTATATGGTTTTAAAAACCTTGTCCTATCAGTAGTTAAAAAAATGACTATAAAGATGAGTGAACTAAAGTAACGAGCTGATGATTTATATGTACAAAGCACCTAATGAGGTGACATTTATACACTTCATGGTTCAGTCAAATTTGTCTCTTATTAAAACAAGTCACATATTTCGTTGTGTCTGAGCGAATAGGTCTAAGTAAGCAACAATAACCTATGCACTAACGCCGATTTTACTGACCAATGTAGAAACTAGAATCTCTGGGCCTGATTCAGACCCGCTCGCGAGCGCCGAGCGCTCGCAAGCGGGTCGATGTTGGACCAGTGCGCATGCGCACGATGGAGGCGGCTCCATCGTGCGCATGCGCGAGACCCAGATAGCGATGGGCAAGCCGTCTCTCCGGGTCTCGCTACAAAGGAGGCGTGCTGTCGATGGTGAGTGACAGTATGTCCCTTTGGTGGGCGTGCCGGGGGCTTGGCTGCCCAGATGGAGGCGTTCCCATGGGAACGCCTACCGTCTGGGGCCCGCCCCACTGACATCACAAGTGATGTCAGTGGGAGTGCTTTTGGCTCTGATAGAGCCGAAAGCACTCTAGGGCTTGCGGCAACGAGACCCTACCACAAGGGTCTCGTCGCAAGCCCGATGGTCTTGACCATCGCGACCATCTTCCTGGCTGCTCGCTATAGCTGTGGGTGGTCACCCACAGCTATACGAGAGGCCAGGATGCCGCTCTAAAAATTAAGAGGGATGGCCCTGATTCAGAGCGAGCGCTCTGTCAGAGCGTCTGGCTCTGAATCAGGGCCTCTGATCAATCATGTTAATGGATACTGTAGAGGCCCAATCACTTGTTCACTATTCTCCCTCATCCCCTCTCTCTCCATCTCTCCCTCTCTCTCTATCTTTCCCCTCTCTCCCTCTCTCTCTGCCTCTCCCTCTCTCTCTCTCCCTCTCTCTTTCCCAGCTCTCCCTCTCTCTCTCTCTCTCTCTCTCTCTCTCTCTCTCTCTCTCCCCCCCTCTCTCTTTCCCTCTATCTCAATCCCCCTCTCTCCCCCTCTCCCTCATCAACTCTCTCTCCCTCTCTCTTTCCCCCTCTCTCCACCTCTCTCTCCCTCATCCCCTCTCTCTCCCTCTCTCTTTCCCCCTATTTCTCCCTCTCTATCCCTCATCCCCTCTCTCTCCCTCTCTCTCACTCTCCCCCTCTCCCTCTCTCTTTCCCCTCTCTCCCTCTCCCCTCTCTCTCTCCCCCTCTCTCTCTCTCTTCCCCTCTCTCTCTCCCCCTCTCTCTCTCTCTTCCCCTTTTCCTCTCCCTCTATCTCCCTCACTCTCACTCTCTCCCCCTCCCCCTCCCCTCTCTCTCTCTCTCTCTCTCTTTCCCTCTCTCTCTCTCCCTCACTCCACCTCCAATCAATAAGTAACTGTAAATGTAGTCGACCATAGAAATGGTATGTGAGGGTCTGATGGGCTCTGTAATGGGCACATGGAGAGGTGTAAGCCAGGCATGCGAGGAGGTTTAGGGGCATTTAAGGGGCATATGTGAGCTCATAACAATAAATTATGATGGGTCACAGAAACAGCGAAGTGGACCCAAAAATATTGAAATAATGGATCCTGTACATAATTACAACATGGTGTGATCACTGTTAGTGACAACAAGGACACTGGATGAATTGTGAAACACCTGGGCATGGGGAGCCTATTTTTCCATGAAACTCTCCCCTCATTGCAAAACATGGCTACGCTGCTGTCATTGAGCCCCTTTACTTACAGTCACCATGAGGAGAACTACCACACAAGGTCATCAGTCCACACAAGGTCATCAGTCACCATGAGGAGAACCACCACACATAGTCATCAGTCACCAAGAGGAATCAGTCACCATGAGGAGCACTACCACACAAGGTCATCAGTCACCATGAGGAGCACCACCACACATGGTCACCAGTCACCATGAGGAGCACTACCACACAAGGTCATCAGTCACCATGAGGAGCACTACCACACAAGGTCATCAGTCACCATGAGGAGCACCACCACACATGGTCATCAGTCACCAAGAGGAATCAGTCACCATGAGGAGCACTACCAAACAAGGTCATCAGTCACCATGAGGAGCACCACCACACATGGTCACCAGTCACCATGAGGAGCACTACCACACAAGGTCATCGGTCACCATGAGGAGCACTACCACACATGGGGGGTCATTCAGACCCGCTCGCGAGTGAAGGTCGCTCGCTAGCAGGTCAATGTTACCCCAATGCGCATGCGCACGACGGAGGGAGCTCTGTTGTGTGCATGCGCGAGACCCGGACTGCGACAGCCAAGCTGTCGCACCAAAGGGGGCGTGCTGTCAATGGTGACAGACAGCACGCCCCCTTTGGTGGGCATGCCGGGGGAGTGGCTGCCAGACGGAGGCGTTCCCATGGGAACGCCTACCGTCTGAAGCCGGCCCCACTGACATCAGTAATGATGTCAGTGGGAGTGATTTTGGCTCTGATAGAGCCAAAATCACACCTGGGCTTGCGGCAGCGAGACCCTACAGCAAGGGTTTCCATCACAAGCCCGATGGTCGCGATGGTCAAAGACCATCGCGACCATCTTTTTGGCCGCTCCCATATGCTGTGGGTGGTCACCCACAGCTATGCGAGCAGCCAGGAGGCCGCTCCATTTTCAGGTAGGAGGGCACTGATTCAGAGCGAGAGCTCTGGTCAGAGCGTTCAGCTCTGAATCAGGCCCATGGTCATCAGTCACCATGAGGAGCACTACCACACATGGTCATCAGTCACTATGAGGAGCACTACCACACAAGGTCATCAGTCACCATGAGGAGCACTACCACACAAGGTCATCAGTCACCATGAGGAGCACTACCACATAAGGTCATCAGTCACCATGAGGAGCACCACCACACATGGTCATCAGTCACCAAGAGGAATCAGTCACCATGAGGAGCACTACCAAACAAGGTCATCAGTCACCATGAGGAGCACCACCACACATGGTCACCAGTCACCATGAGGAGCACTACCACACAAGGTCATCGGTCACCATGAGGAGCACTACCACACATGGGGGGTCATTCAGACCCGCTCGCGAGTGAAGGTCGCTCGCTAGCAGGTCAATGTTACCCCAATGCACATGCGCACGACGGAGGGAGCTCCGTTGTGCGCATGCGCGAGACCCGGACTGCGACAGCCAAGCTGTCGCACCAAAGGGGGCGTGCTGTCAATGGTGACAGACAGCACGCCCCCTTTGGTGGGCATGCCGGGGGAGTGGCTGCCAGACGGAGGCGTTCCCATGGGAACGCCTACCGTCTGAAGCCGGCCCAACTGACATCAGTAATGATGTCAGTGGGAGTGATTTTGGCTCTGATAGAGCCAAAATCACACCTGGGCTTGCGGCAGCGAGACCCTACAGCAAGGGTTTCCATCACAAGCCCGATGGTCGCGATGGTCAAAGACCATCGCGACCATCTTTTTGGCCGCTCCCATATGCTGTGGGTGGTCACCCACAGCTATGCGAGCAGCCAGGAGGCCGCTCCATTTTCAGGTAGGAGGGCACTGATTCAGAGCGAGAGCTCTGGTCAGAGCGTTCAGCTCTGAATCAGGCCTATGGTCATCAGTCACCATGAGGAGCACTACCACACATGGTCATCAGTCACTATGAGGAGCACTACCACACAAGGTCATCAGTCACCATGAGGAGCACTACCACACAAGGTCATCAGTCACCATGAGGAGCACTACCACATAAGGTCATCATTCACCATGAGGAGCACTACAACACAAGGTCATCAGTCACCATGAGGAGCACTACCACACAAGGTCATCAGTCACCATGAGGAGCACTACCACACAAGGTCATCAGTCACCATGAGGAGCACTACCACACAAGGTCATCAGTCACCATGAGGAGCACTACCACACAAGGTCATCAGTCACTGTGAGGAGCACTACCACACAAGGTCATCAGTCACCATGAGGAGCACTACCACACATGGTCATCAGTCATCGTGAGGAGCACTACCACACAAGGTCATCAGTCACCATGAGGAGTACTACCACACAAGGTCATCAGTCACCATGAGGAGCACCACCACACATGGTCATCAGTCACCATGAGGAGCACTACCACACAAGGTCATCAGTCACCATGAGGAGCACTACCACACATGGTCATCAGTCACCATGAGGAGCACCACAACACAAAGTCATCAGTCACCATGAGGAAAACTACCACACAAGGTCATCAGTAACCATGAGGAGCACCACCACACTAAGTCATCAGCCACTATAAGTCCTGCTGCTGGGCAATGTCATGAGCAAAACAATGTTATACACATAAGAATGTAAAGTTACTGTGAGGAGCTCCATGAGGAAGATCACTGTGTGGACTTCTGCCAGACCAGATAATACAGAGATAAATATATAAGTTAGCGCCTACAGCGAGAGTAACCATAAGTAGCACCACTAGATGATGACACAATAAAGGTAATGTCACACAAAAACATGATCAATGTGCTCAGCCTCAGTTGGTCACTGTGAGGAGCATTGCTACACAGGGTAATGAGGATGGCATGCGCATTGTGCCAAAACTTATATGGTCACTGTGAGGAGCATTACAGATGGGATCTCTGTGCAGCTCTTGCTGTAGTCACTGTGAGGAGCATTACTGCATGAGGTACTGACGGGATCTCTGTGCAGCTCTTGCTGTAGTCACTGTGAGGAGCATTACTGCACGAGGTACTGACGGGATCTCTGTGCAGCTCTTGCTGTAGTCACTGTGAGGAGCATTACTGTACGAGGTACAGACGGGATCTCTGTGCAGCTCTTGCTGTAGTCACTGTGAGGAACATTACTGCACGAGGTACTGACAGGATCTCTGTGCAGCTCTTGCTGTAGTCACTGTGAGGAGCATTACTGCACGAGGTACTGACGGGATCTCTGTGCAGCTCTTGCTGTAGTCACTGTGAGGAGCATTACTGTATGAGGTACGGACGGGATCTCTGTGCAGCTCTTGCTGTAGTCACTGTGAGGAGCATTACTGCACGAGGTACTGACGGGATCTCTGTGCAGCTCTTGCTGTAGTCACTGTGAGGAGCATTACTGTACGAGGTACAGACGGGATCTCTGTGCAGCTCTTGCTGTAGTCACTGTGAGGAACATTACTGTACGAGGTACTGACGGGATCTCTGGGCAGCTCTTGCTGTAGTCACTGTGAGGAGCATTACTGCACGAGGTACTGACGGGATCTCTGTGCAGCTCTTGCTGTAGTCACTGTGAGGAGCATTACTGCACGAGGTACTGACGGGATCTCTGTGCAGCTCTTGATGTAGTCACTGTGAGGAGCATTACTGCATGAGGTACTGACGGGATCTCTATGCAGCTCTTGCTGTAGTCACTGTGAGGAGCATTACTGCATGAGGTACTGACGGGATCTCTGTGCAGCTCCTGCTGTAGTCACTGTGAGGAGCATTACTGCACGAGGTACTGACGGGATCTCTGTGCAGCTCTTGCTGTAGTCACTGTGAGGAGCATTACTGCACGAGGTACTGACGGGATCTCTGTGCAGCTCTTGCTGTAGTCACTGTGAGGAGCATTACTGCACAAGGTACTGAAGGAATCTCTGTGCAGCTCTTGCTGTAGTCACTGTGAGGAGCATTACTGCAGGAGGTACTGAAGGAATCTCTGTGCAGCTCTTGCTGTAGTCACTGTGAGGAGCATTACTGCACGAGGTACTGACGGGATCTCTGTGCAGCTCTTGCTGTAGTCACTGTGAGGAGCATTACTGCACGAGGTACTGACGGGATCTCTGTGCAGCTCTTGCTGTAGTCACTGTGAGGAGCATTACTGTATGAGGTACTGACGGGATCTCTGTGCAGCTCCTGCTGTAGTCACTGTGAGGAGCATTACTGCACGAGGTACTGACGGGATCTCTGTGCAGCTCTTGCTGTAGTCACTGTGAGGAGCATTACTGCACGAGGTACTGACGGGATCTCTGTGCAGCTCTTGCTGTAGTCACTGTGAGGAGCATTACTGCACAAGGTACTGAAGGAATCTCTGTGCAGCTCTTGCTGTAGTCACTGTGAGGAGCATTACTGCAGGAGGTACTGAAGGAATCTCTGTGCAGCTCTTGCTGTAGTCACTGTGAGGAGCATTACTGCACGAGGTACTGACGGGATCTCTGTGCAGCTCTTGCTGTAGTCACTGTGAGGAGCATTACTGCACGAGGTACTGACGGGATCTCTGTGCAGCTCTTGCTGTAGTCACTGTGAGGAGCATTACTGTATGAGGTACTGACGGGATCTCTGTGCAGCTCTTGCTGTAGTCACTGTGAGGAGCATTACTGCACGAGGTACTGACGGGATCTGTGTGCAGCTCTTGCTGTAGTCACTGTGAGGAGCATTACTGCACGAGGAAGTGACGGAATCTCTGTGCAGCTCTTGCTGTAGTCACTGTGAGGAACATTACTGCACGAGGTACTGACGGGATCTCTGTGCAGCTCTTGCTGTAGTCACTGTGAGGAACATTACTGCACGAGGTACTGACGGGATCTCTGTGCAGCTCTTGCTGTAGTCACTGTGAGGAGCATTACTGCACGAGGCACTGAAGGGATCTCTGTGCAGCTCTTGCTGTAGTCACTGTGAGGAGCATTACTGCACGAGGTACTGACGGGATCTCTGTGCAGCTCTTGCTGTAGTCATTGTGAGGAGCATTACTGCACGAGGTACTGAAGGGATCTCTGTGCAGCTCTTGCTGTATTCACTGTGAGGAGCATTACTGCACGATGTACTGACAGGATCTCTGTGCAGACCTTGCTGTAGTCACTGTGAGGAGCATTACTGCACGAAGTACTGACGGGATCTCTGTGCAGCTCTTGCTGTAGTCACTGTGAGGAGCATTACTGCACGAGGTGCTGACGGGATCTCTGTGCAGCTCTTGCTGTAGTCACTGTGAGGAGCATTACTGCACGAGGTGCTGACGGGATCTCTGTGCAGCTCTTGCTGTAGTCACTGTGAGGAGCATTACTGCATGAGGTATTGACGGGATCTCTGTGCAGCTCTTGCTGTAGTCACTGTGAGGAGCATTACTGCATGAGCTACTGACGGGATCTCTGTGCAGCTCTTGCTGTAGTCACTGTGAGGAGCATTACTGCACGAGGTACTGACGGGATCACTGTGCAGCTCCTGCTGTAGTCACTGAGAGGAGCATTACTGCATGAGGTATTGACGGGATCTCTGTGCAGCTCTTGCTGTAGTCACTGTGAGGAGCATTACTGCATGAGATACTGACAGGATCTCTGTGCAGCTCTTGCTGTTGTCACTGTGAGGAGCATTACTGTATGAGGCAATGACGGGATCTCTGTGCAGCTCTTGCTGTAGTCACTGTGAGGAGCATTACTGCACAAGCTACTGACGGGATCTCTGTGCAGCTCTTGCTGTAGTCACTGTGAGGAGCATTACTGCACGAGGTACTGACGGGATCTCTGTGCAGCTCTTGCTGTAGTCACTGTGAGGAGCATTACTGCACGAGGTACTGACGCGATCTCTGTGCAGCTCTTGCTGTAGTCACTGTGAGGAGCATTACTGTATGAGGTACTGACGGGATCTCTGTGCAGCTCTTGCTGTAGTCACTGTGAGGAGCATTAATGCACGAGGTACTGACGGGATCTCTGTGCAGCTCCTGCTGTAGTCACTGTGAGGTGCATTACTGCATGAGGTACTGACGGGATCTCTGTGCAGCTCATGCTGTAGTCACTGTGAGGAGCATTACTGCACGAGGTACTGACGGGATCTCTGTGCAGCTCTTGCTATAGTCACTGTGAGGAGCATTACTGCACGAGGTACTGACGCGATCTCTGTGCAGCTCTTGCTGTAGTCACTGTGAGGAGCATTACTGCACGAGGTACTGACGGGATCTCTGTGCAGCTCTTGCTGTAGTCACTGTGAGGAGCATTACTGTATGAGGTACTGACGGGATCTCTGTGCAGCTCTTGCTGTAGTCACTGTGAGGAGCATTAATGCACGAGGTACTGACGGGATCTCTGTGCAGCTCTTGCTGTAGTCACTGTGAGGTGCATTACTGCATGAGGTACTGACGGGATCTCTGTGCAGCTCTTGCTGTAGTCACTGTGAGGAGCATTACTGCATGAGGTACTGACGGGATCTCTGTGCAGCTCCTGCTGTAGTCACTGTGAGGTGCATTACTGCATGAGGTACTGACGGGATCTCTGTGCAGCTCTTGCTGTAGTCACTGTGAGGAGCATTACTGCACGAGGCACTGAAGGGATCTCTGTGCAGCTCTTGCTGTAGTCACTGTGAGGAGCATTACTGCACGAGGTACTGACGGGATCTCTGTGCAGCTCTTGCTGTAGTCACTGTGAGGAGCATTACTGCACGAGGTACTGAAGGGATCTCTGTGCAGCTCTTACTGTAGTCACTGTGAGGAGCATTACTGCACGATGTACTGACAGGATCTCTGTGCAGACCTTGCTGTAGTCACTGTGAGGAGCATTACTGCACGAGGTACTGACGGGATCTCTGTGCAGCTCTTGCTGTAGTCACTGTGAGGAGCATTACTGCACGAGGTGCTGACGGGATCTCTGTGCAGCTCTTGCTGTAGTCACTGTGAGGAGCATTATTGCACGAGGTGCTGACGGGATCTCTGTGCAGCTCTTGCTGTAGTCACTGTGAGGAGCATTACTGCATGAGGTATTGACGGGATCTCTGTGCAGCTCTTGCTGTAGTCACTGTGAGGAGCATTACTGCACGAGGTACTGACGCGATCTCTGTGCAGCTCTTGCTGTAGTCACTGTGAGGAGCATTACTCCACGAGGTACTGATGGGATCTCTGTGCAGCTCTTGCTGTTGTCACCGTGAGGAGCATTACTGAATGAGGTACTGACGAGATCTCTGTGCAGCTCTTGCTGTAGTCACTGTGAGGAGCATTACTGCACAAGGTACTGACGGGATCTGTGTGCAGCTCTTGCTGTAGTCACTGTGAGGAGCATTACTGCACGAGGTACTGACGGGATCTCTGCACATTACTGCAAGAGGTACTGATGGGATCTCTGTGCAGCTCTTGCTGTAGTCACTGTGAGGAGCAATTACTGCATGAGGTACTGACGGGATCTCTGTGCAGCTCTCGCTGTAGTCACTGTGAGGAGCATTGCTGCACGAGGTACTGATGGGATCTCTGTACAGCTCTTGCTGTAGTCACTGTGAGGAGCATTACTGCATGAGGTACTGTTGGGATCTCTGTGCAGCTCTTGCTGTAGTCACTGTGAGGAGCATTACTGCACGAGGTACTGACGGGATCTGTGTGCAGCTCTTGCTGTAGTCACTGTGAGGAGCATTACTGCACGAGGTACTGACGGGATCTCTGTTCAGCTCTTGCTGTAGTCACTGTGAGGAGCATTACTGCATGAGGTACTAACGGGATCTCTGTGCAGCTCTTGCTGTAGTCACTGCGAGGAGCAATTACTGCACGAGGTACTGACGGGATCTCTGTACAGCTCTTGCTGTAGTCACTGTGAGGAGCATTACTGCACGAGGTACTGACGGGATCTCTGTGCAGCTCCTGCTGTAGTCACTGTGAGGAGCATTACTGTATGAGGTACTGACGGGATCTCTGTGCAGCTCTTGCTGTAGTCACAGCGAGGAGCATTTACTGCACGAGGTACTGACGGGATCTCTGTGCAGCTCTTGCTGTAGTCACTGTGAGCAGCATTACTGCACGAGGTACTGACGGGATCTATGTGCAGCTCTTGCTGTAGTCACTGTGAGGAGCATTACTGCACGAGGTACTGACGGGATCTCTGTGCAGCTCTTGCTGTAGTCACTGTGAGGAGCATTACTGCACGAGGTACTGACGGGATCTCTGTGCAGCTCTTGCTGTAGTCACTGTGAGGAGCATTACTGTATGAGGTACGGACGGGATCTCTGTGCAGCTCTTGCTGTAGTCACTGTGAGGAGCATTACTGCACGAGGTACTGACGGGATCTCTGTGCAGCTCTTGCTGTAGTCACTGTGAGGAGCATTACTGTACGAGGTACAGACGGGATCTCTGTGCAGCTCTTGCTGTAGTCACTGTGAGGAACATTACTGTACGAGGTACTGACGGGATCTCTGGGCAGCTCTTGCTGTAGTCACTGTGAGGAGCATTACTGCACGAGGTACTGACGGGATCTCCGTGCAGCTCCTGCTGTAGTCACTGTGAGGAGCATTACTGTATGACGTACTGACGGGATCTCCGTGCAGCTCTTGCTGCAGTCACTGTGAGGAGCATTACTGCATGAGGTACTGACGGGATCTCCATGCAGCTCTTGCTGTAGTCACTGTGAGGAGCATTACTGCACGAGGTACTGACGGGATCTCTATGCAGCTCTTGCTGTAGTCACTGTGAGGAGCATTACTGCATGAGGTACTGACGGGATCTCTGTGCAGCTCTTGCTGTAGTCACTGTGAGGAGCATTACTGCATGAGGTACTGACGGGATCTCTGTGCAGCTCTTGCTGTAGTCACTGTGAGGAGCATTACTGCACGAGGTACTGACGGGATCTCTGTGCAGCTCTTGCTGTAGTCACTGTGAGGAGCATTACTGCATGAGGCAATGACGGGATCTCTGTGCAGCTCTTGCTGTAGTCACTGTGAGGAGCATTACTGCACGAGGTACTGACGGGATCTCTGTGCAGCTCTTGCTGTAGTCACTGTGAGGAGCATTACTGCACAAGGTACTGACGGGATCTGTGTGCAGCTCTTGCTGTAGTCACTGTGAGGAGCATTACTGCACGAGGTACTGACGGGATCTCTGCACATTACTGCAAGAGGTACTGATGGGATCTCTGTGCAGCTCTTGCTGTAGTCACTGTGAGGAGCATTACTGCACGAGGTACTGACGCGATCTCTGTGCAGCTCTTGCTGTAGTCACTGTGAGGAGCATTACTGTATGAGGTACTGACGGGATCTCTGTGCAGCTCTTGCTGTAGTCACTGTGAGGAGCATTAATGCACGAGGTACTGACGGGATCTCTGTGCAGCTCCTGCTGTAGTCACTGTGAGGTGCATTACTGCATGAGGTACTGACGGGATCTCTGTGCAGCTCATGCTGTAGTCACTGTGAGGAGCATTACTGCACGAGGTACTGACGGGATCTCTGTGCAGCTCTTGCTATAGTCACTGTGAGGAGCATTACTGCACGAGGTACTGACGCGATCTCTGTGCAGCTCTTGCTGTAGTCACTGTGAGGAGCATTACTGCACGAGGTACTGACGGGATCTCTGTGCAGCTCTTGCTGTAGTCACTGTGAGGAGCATTACTGTATGAGGTACTGACGGGATCTCTGTGCAGCTCTTGCTGTAGTCACTGTGAGGAGCATTAATGCACGAGGTACTGACGGGATCTCTGTGCAGCTCTTGCTGTAGTCACTGTGAGGTGCATTACTGCATGAGGTACTGACGGGATCTCTGTGCAGCTCTTGCTGTAGTCACTGTGAGGAGCATTACTGCATGAGGTACTGACGGGATCTCTGTGCAGCTCCTGCTGTAGTCACTGTGAGGTGCATTACTGCATGAGGTACTGACGGGATCTCTGTGCAGCTCTTGCTGTAGTCACTGTGAGGTGCATTACTGCACGAGGTACTGACGGGATCTCTGTGCAGCTCTTGCTGTAGTCACTGTGAGGAGCATTACTGTACGAGGTACAGACGGGATCTCTGTGCAGCTCTTGCTGTAGTCACTGTGAGGAACATTACTGTACGAGGTACTGACGGGATCTCTGGGCAGCTCTTGCTGTAGTCACTGTGAGGAGCATTACTGCACGAGGTACTGACGGGATCTCCGTGCAGCTCCTGCTGTAGTCACTGTGAGGAGCATTACTGTATGACGTACTGACGGGATCTCCGTGCAGCTCTTGCTGCAGTCACTGTGAGGAGCATTACTGCATGAGGTACTGACGGGATCTCCATGCAGCTCTTGCTGTAGTCACTGTGAGGAGCATTACTGCACGAGGTACTGACGGGATCTCTATGCAGCTCTTGCTGTAGTCACTGTGAGGAGCATTACTGCATGAGGTACTGACGGGATCTCTGTGCAGCTCTTGCTGTAGTCACTGTGAGGAGCATTACTGCATGAGGTACTGACGGGATCTCTGTGCAGCTCTTGCTGTAGTCACTGTGAGGAGCATTACTGCACGAGGTACTGACGGGATCTCTGTGCAGCTCTTGCTGTAGTCACTGTGAGGAGCATTACTGCATGAGGCAATGACGGGATCTCTGTGCAGCTCTTGCTGTAGTCACTGTGAGGAGCATTACTGCACGAGGTACTGACGGGATCTGTGTGCAGCTCTTGCTGTAGTCACTGTGAGGAGCATTACTGCACGAGGTACTGACGGGATCTCTGCACATTACTGCAAGAGGTACTGATGGGATCTCTGTGCAGCTCTTGCTGTAGTCACTGTGAGGAGCATTACTGCACGAGGTACTGACGCGATCTCTGTGCAGCTCTTGCTGTAGTCACTGTGAGGAGCATTACTGTATGAGGTACTGACGGGATCTCTGTGCAGCTCTTGCTGTAGTCACTGTGAGGAGCATTACTGCACAAGGTACTGACGGGATCTGTGTGCAGCTCTTGCTGTAGTCACTGTGAGGAGCATTACTGCACGAGGTACTGACGGGATCTCTGCACATTACTGCAAGAGGTACTGATGGGATCTCTGTGCAGCTCTTGCTGTAGTCACTGTGAGGAGCATTACTGCACGAGGTACTGACGCGATCTCTGTGCAGCTCTTGCTGTAGTCACTGTGAGGAGCATTACTGTATGAGGTACTGACGGGATCTCTGTGCAGCTCTTGCTGTAGTCACTGTGAGGAGCATTAATGCACGAGGTACTGACGGGATCTCTGTGCAGCTCCTGCTGTAGTCACTGTGAGGTGCATTACTGCATGAGGTACTGACGGGATCTCTGTGCAGCTCATGCTGTAGTCACTGTGAGGAGCATTACTGCACGAGGTACTGACGGGATCTCTGTGCAGCTCTTGCTATAGTCACTGTGAGGAGCATTACTGCACGAGGTACTGACGCGATCTCTGTGCAGCTCTTGCTGTAGTCACTGTGAGGAGCATTACTGCACGAGGTACTGACGGGATCTCTGTGCAGCTCTTGCTGTAGTCACTGTGAGGAGCATTACTGTATGAGGTACTGACGGGATCTCTGTGCAGCTCTTGCTGTAGTCACTGTGAGGAGCATTAATGCACGAGGTACTGACGGGATCTCTGTGCAGCTCTTGCTGTAGTCACTGTGAGGTGCATTACTGCATGAGGTACTGACGGGATCTCTGTGCAGCTCTTGCTGTAGTCACTGTGAGGAGCATTACTGCATGAGGTACTGACGGGATCTCTGTGCAGCTCCTGCTGTAGTCACTGTGAGGTGCATTACTGCATGAGGTACTGACGGGATCTCTGTGCAGCTCTTGCTGTAGTCACTGTGAGGAGCATTACTGCACGAGGCACTGAAGGGATCTCTGTGCAGCTCTTGCTGTAGTCACTGTGAGGAGCATTACTGCACGAGGTACTGACGGGATCTCTGTGCAGCTCTTGCTGTAGTCACTGTGAGGAGCATTACTGCACGAGGTACTGAAGGGATCTCTGTGCAGCTCTTGCTGTAGTCACTGTGAGGAGCATTACTGCACGATGTACTGACAGGATCTCTGTGCAGACCTTGCTGTAGTCACTGTGAGGAACATTACTGCACGAGGTACTGACGGGATCTCTGTGCAGCTCTTGCTGTAGTCACTGTGAGGAGCATTACTGCACGAGGTGCTGACGGGATCTCTGTGCAGCTCTTGCTGTAGTCACTGTGAGGAGCATTATTGCACGAGGTGCTGACGGGATCTCTGTGCAGCTCTTGCTGTAGTCACTGTGAGGAGCATTACTGCATGAGGTATTGACGGGATCTCTGTGCAGCTCTTGCTGTAGTCACTGTGAGGAGCATTACTGCACGAGGTACTGACGCGATCTCTGTGCAGCTCTTGCTGTAGTCACTGTGAGGAGCATTACTGCACGAGGTACTGATGGGATCTCTGTGCAGCTCTTGCTGTTGTCACCGTGAGGAGCATTACTGAATGAGGTACTGACGGGATCTCTGTGCAGCTCTTGCTGTAGTCACTGTGAGGAGCATTACTGCACAAGGTACTGACGGGATCTGTGTGCAGCTCTTGCTGTAGTCACTGTGAGGAGCATTACTGCACGAGGTACTGACGGGATCTCTGCACATTACTGCAAGAGGTACTGATGGGATCTCTGTGCAGCTCTTGCTGTAGTCACTGTGAGGAGCAATTACTGCATGAGGTACTGACGGGATCTCTGTGCAGCTCTCGCTGTAGTCACTGTGAGGAGCATTGCTGCACGAGGTACTGATGGGATCTCTGTACAGCTCTTGCTGTAGTCACTGTGAGGAGCATTACTGCACGAGGTACTGTTGGGATCTCTGTGCAGCTCTTGCTGTAGTCACTGTGAGGAGCATTACTGCACGAGGTACTGACGGGATCTGTGTGCAGCTCTTGCTGTAGTCACTGTGAGGAGCATTACTGCACGAGGTACTGACGGGATCTCTGTTCAGCTCTTGCTGTAGTCACTGTGAGGAGCATTACTGCATGAGGTACTAACGGGATCTCTGTGCAGCTCTTGCTGTAGTCACTGCGAGGAGCAATTACTGCACGAGGTACTGACGGGATCTCTGTACAGCTCTTGCTGTAGTCACTGTGAGGAGCATTACTGCACGAGGTACTGACGGGATCTCTGTGCAGCTCCTGCTGTAGTCACTGTGAGGAGCATTACTGCACGAGGTACTGACGGGATCTCTGTGCAGCTCTTGCTGTAGTCACAGCGAGGAGCATTTACTGCACGAGGTACTGACGGGATCTCTGTGCAGCTCTTGCTGTAGTCACTGTGAGCAGCATTACTGCACGAGGTACTGACGGGATCTATGTGCAGCTCTTGCTGTAGTCACTGTGAGGAGCATTACTGCACGAGGTACTGACGGGATCTCTGTGCAGCTCTTGCTGTAGTCACTGTGAGGAGCATTACTGCACGAGGTACTGACGGGATCTCTGTGCAGCTCTTGCTGTAGTCACTGTGAGGAGCATTACTGTATGAGGTACGGACGGGATCTCTGTGCAGCTCTTGCTGTAGTCACTGTGAGGAGCATTACTGCACGAGGTACTGACGGGATCTCTGTGCAGCTCTTGCTGTAGTCACTGTGAGGAGCATTACTGTACGAGGTACAGACGGGATCTCTGTGCAGCTCTTGCTGTAGTCACTGTGAGGAACATTACTGTACGAGGTACTGACGGGATCTCTGGGCAGCTCTTGCTGTAGTCACTGTGAGGAGCATTACTGCACGAGGTACTGACGGGATCTCCGTGCAGCTCCTGCTGTAGTCACTGTGAGGAGCATTACTGTATGACGTACTGACGGGATCTCCGTGCAGCTCTTGCTGCAGTCACTGTGAGGAGCATTACTGCATGAGGTACTGACGGGATCTCCATGCAGCTCTTGCTGTAGTCACTGTGAGGAGCATTACTGCACGAGGTACTGACGGGATCTCTATGCAGCTCTTGCTGTAGTCACTGTGAGGAGCATTACTGCATGAGGTACTGACGGGATCTCTGTGCAGCTCTTGCTGTAGTCACTGTGAGGAGCATTACTGCATGAGGTACTGACGGGATCTCTGTGCAGCTCTTGCTGTAGTCACTGTGAGGAGCATTACTGCACGAGGTACTGACGGGATCTCTGTGCAGCTCTTGCTGTAGTCACTGTGAGGAGCATTACTGCATGAGGCAATGACGGGATCTCTGTGCAGCTCTTGCTGTAGTCACTGTGAGGAGCATTACTGCACGAGGTACTGACGGGATCTCTGTGCAGCTCTTGCTGTAGTCACTGTGAGGAGCATTACTGCACAAGGTACTGACGGGATCTGTGTGCAGCTCTTGCTGTAGTCACTGTGAGGAGCATTACTGCACGAGGTACTGACGGGATCTCTGCACATTACTGCAAGAGGTACTGATGGGATCTCTGTGCAGCTCTTGCTGTAGTCACTGTGAGGAGCAATTACTGCATGAGGTACTCACGGGATCTCTGTGCAGCTCTCGCTGTAGTCACTGTGAGGAGCATTACTGCACGAGGTACTGATGGGATCTCTGTACAGCTCTTGCTGTAGTCACTGTGAGGAGCATTACTGCACGAGGTACTGTTGGGATCTCTGTGCAGCTCTTGCTGTAGTCACTGTGAGGAGCATTACTGTACGAGGTACTGACGGGATCTGTGTGCAGCTCTTGCTGTAGTCACTGTGAGGAGCATTACTGCACGAGGTACTGACGGGATCTCTGTGCAGCTCTTGCTGTAGTCACTGTGAGGAGCATTACTGCATGAGGTACTAACGGGATCTCTGTGCAGCTCTTGCTGTAGTCACTGCGAGGAGCAATTACTGCACGAGGTACTGACGGGATCTCTGTGCAGCTCTTGCTGTAGTCACTGTGAGGAGCATTACTGCACGAGGTACTGACGGGATCTCTGTGCAGCTCCTGCTGTAGTCACTGTGAGGAGCATTACTGCACGAGGTACTGACGGGATCTCTGTGCAGCTCTTGCTGTAGTCACAGCGAGGAGCATTTACTGCACGAGGTACTGACGGGATCTCTGTGCAGCTCTTGCTGTAGTCACTGTGAGGAGCATTACTGCACGAGGTACTGACGGGATCTATGTGCAGCTCTTGCTGTAGTCACTGTGAGGAGCATTACTGCACGAGGTACTGACGGGATCTCTGTGCAGCTCTTGCTGTAGTCACTGTGAGGAGCATTACTGCACGAGGTACTGACGGGATCTCTGTGCAGCTCTTGCTGTAGTCACTGCGAGGAGCATTACTGCACGATGTACTGACGGAATCTCTGTGCAGCTCCTGCTGTTCTCACTGCGAGGAGCAATTACTGCACGAGGTACTGACGGGATCTCTGTGCAGCTCTTGCTGTAGTCACTGTGAGGAGCATTACTGTATGAGGTACTGACGGGATCTCTGTGCAGCTCTTGCTGTAGTCACTGTGAGGAGCATTACTGCACGAGGTACTGACGGGATCTCTGTGCAGCTCTTGCTGTCGTCACTGTGAGGAGCATTACTGCTCGTGGTACTGACGGGATCTCTGTGCAGCTCTTTCTGTAGTCACTGTGAGGAGCATTACTGCACGAGGTACTGACGGGATCTCTGTGCAGCTCTTGCTGTAGTCACTGTGAGGAGAATTACTGCATGAGGTACTGACGGGATCTCTGTGCAGCTCTTGCTGTAGTCACTGTGAGGAGCATTACTGCACGAGGTACTGATGGGATCTCTGCAGCTCCTGCTGTAGTCACTGTGAGGAGCATTACTGCACAAGGTACTGATGGGATCTCTGTGCAGCTCTTGCTGTAGTCACTGTGAGGAGCTTTACTGTACGAGGTACTGACGGGATCTCTGTGCAGCTCTTGCTGTAGTCACTGTGAGGAGCATTACAGCACGAGGTACTGACGGGATCTCTGTGCAGCTCTTGCTGTAGTCACTGTGAGGAGCATTACTGCACGAGGTACTGACGGGATCTCTGTGCAGCTCTTGCTGTAGTCACTGTGAGGAGCATTACTGCACGAGGTACTAACGGGATCTCTGTGCAGCTCTTGCTGTAGTCACTGTGAGGAGCATTACTGCACGAGGTACTGACGGGATCTCTGTGCAGCTCTTGCTGTAGTCACTGTGAGGAGCATTACTGCACAAGGTACTGACGGGATCTGTGTGCAGCTCTTGCTGTAGTCACTGTGAGGAGCATTACTGCACGAGGTACTGACGGGATCTCTGCACATTACTGCAAGAGGTACTGATGGGATCTCTGTGCAGCTCTTGCTGTAGTCACTGTGAGGAGCAATTACTGCATGAGGTACTGACGGGATCTCTGTGCAGCTCTCGCTGTAGTCACTGTGAGGAGCATTACTGCACGAGGTACTGATGGGATCTCTGTGCAGCTCTTGCTGTAGTCACTGTGAAGAGCATTACTGCACGAGGTACTGACGGGATCTCTGTGCAGCTCTTGCTGTAGTCACTGTGAGGAGCATTACTGCATGAGGTATTGACGGGATCTGTGTGCAGCTCTTGCTGTAGTCACTGTGAGGAGCTTTACTGCACGAGGTACTGACGGGATCTCTGTGCAGCTCTTGCTGTAGTCACTGTGAGGAGCATTACTGCACGAGGTACTGACGGGATCTCTGTGCAGCTCTTGCTGTAGTCACTGTGAGGAGCATTACTGCATGAGGTACAGACGGCATCTCTGTGCAGCTCTTGCTGTAGTCACTGTGAGGAGCATTACTGCACGAGGTACTGATGGGATCTCTGTGCAGCTCCTGCTGTAGTCACTGTGAGGAGCATTACTGACGGGATCTCTGTGCAGCTCTTGCTGTAGTCACTGTGAGGAGCATTACTGCACGAGGTACTGACGGGATCTCTGTGCAGCTCTTGCTGTAGTCACTGTGAGGAGCATTACTGCACGAGGTACTGACGGGATCTCTGTGCAGCTCTTGATGTAGTCACTGTGAGGAGCATTACTGCATGAGGTACTGACGGGATCTCTATGCAGCTCTTGCTGTAGTCACTGTGAGGAGCATTACTGCATGAGGTACTGACGGGATCTCTGTGCAGCTCCTGCTGTAGTCACTGTGAGGAGCATTACTGCACGAGGTACTGACGGGATCTCTGTGCAGCTCTTGCTGTAGTCACTGTGAGGAGCATTACTGCACGAGGTACTGACGGGATCTCTGTGCAGCTCTTGCTGTAGTCACTGTGAGGAGCATTACTGCACAAGGTACTGAAGGAATCTCTGTGCAGCTCTTGCTGTAGTCACTGTGAGGAGCATTACTGCAGGAGGTACTGAAGGAATCTCTGTGCAGCTCTTGCTGTAGTCACTGTGAGGAGCATTACTGCACGAGGTACTGACGGGATCTCTGTGCAGCTCTTGCTGTAGTCACTGTGAGGAGCATTACTGCACGAGGTACTGACGGGATCTCTGTGCAGCTCTTGCTGTAGTCACTGTGAGGAGCATTACTGTATGAGGTACTGACGGGATCTCTGTGCAGCTCTTGCTGTAGTCACTGTGAGGAGCATTACTGCACGAGGTACTGACGGGATCTGTGTGCAGCTCTTGCTGTAGTCACTGTGAGGAGCATTACTGCACGAGGAAGTGACGGAATCTCTGTGCAGCTCTTGCTGTAGTCACTGTGAGGAACATTACTGCACTAGGTACTGACGGGATCTCTGGGCAGCTCTTGCTGTAGTCACTGTGAGGAACATTACTGCACGAGGTACTGACGGGATCTCTGTGCAGCTCTTGCTGTAGTCACTGTGAGGAGCATTACTGCACGAGGCACTGAAGGGATCTCTGTGCAGCTCTTGCTGTAGTCACTGTGAGGAGCATTACTGCACGAGGTACTGACGGGATCTCTGTGCAGCTCTTGCTGTAGTCATTGTGAGGAGCATTACTGCACGAGGTACTGAAGGGATCTCTGTGCAGCTCTTGCTGTATTCACTGTGAGGAGCATTACTGCACGATGTACTGACAGGATCTCTGTGCAGACGTTGCTGTAGTCACTGTGAGGAGCATTACTGCACGAAGTACTGACGGGATCTCTGTGCAGCTCTTGCTGTAGTCACTGTGAGGAGCATTACTGCACGAGGTGCTGACGGGATCTCTGTGCAGCTCTTGCTGTAGTCACTGTGAGGAGCATTACTGCACGAGGTGCTGACGGGATCTCTGTGCAGCTCTTGCTGTAGTCACTGTGAGGAGCATTACTGCATGAGGTATTGACGGGATCTCTGTGCAGCTCTTGCTGTAGTCACTGTGAGGAGCATTACTGCATGAGGTACTGACGGGATCTCTGTGCAGCTCTTGCTGTAGTCACTGTGAGGAGCATTACTGCACGAGGTACTGACGGGATCACTGTGCAGCTCCTGCTGTAGTCACTGAGAGGAGCATTACTGCATGAGGTATTGACGGGATCTCTGTGCAGCTCTTGCTGTAGTCACTGTGAGGAGCATTACTGCATGAGATACTGACAGGATCTCTGTGCAGCTCTTGCTGTTGTCACTGTGAGGAGCATTACTGTATGAGGCAATGACGGGATCTCTGTGCAGCTCTTGCTGTAGTCACTGTGAGGAGCATTACTGCACAAGCTACTGACGGGATCTCTGTGCAGCTCTTGCTGTAGTCACTGTGAGGAGCATTACTGCACGAGGTACTGACGGGATCTCTGTGCAGCTCTTGCTGTAGTCACTGTGAGGAGCATTACTGCACGAGGTACTGACGCGATCTCTGTGCAGCTCTTGCTGTAGTCACTGTGAGGAGCATTACTGTATGAGGTACTGACGGGATCTCTGTGCAGCTCTTGCTGTAGTCACTGTGAGGAGCATTAATGCACGAGGTACTGACGGGATCTCTGTGCAGCTCCTGCTGTAGTCACTGTGAGGTGCATTACTGCATGAGGTACTGACGGGATCTCTGTGCAGCTCATGCTGTAGTCACTGTGAGGAGCATTACTGCACGAGGTACTGACGGGATCTCTGTGCAGCTCTTGCTATAGTCACTGTGAGGAGCATTACTGCACGAGGTACTGACGCGATCTCTGTGCAGCTCTTGCTGTAGTCACTGTGAGGAGCATTACTGCACGAGGTACTGACGGGATCTCTGTGCAGCTCTTGCTGTAGTCACTGTGAGGAGCATTACTGTATGAGGTACTGACGGGATCTCTGTGCAGCTCTTGCTGTAGTCACTGTGAGGAGCATTAATGCACGAGGTACTGACGGGATCTCTGTGCAGCTCTTGCTGTAGTCACTGTGAGGTGCATTACTGCATGAGGTACTGACGGGATCTCTGTGCAGCTCTTGCTGTAGTCACTGTGAGGAGCATTACTGCATGAGGTACTGACGGGATCTCTGTGCAGCTCCTGCTGTAGTCACTGTGAGGTGCATTACTGCATGAGGTACTGACGGGATCTCTGTGCAGCTCTTGCTGTAGTCACTGTGAGGAGCATTACTGCACGAGGCACTGAAGGGATCTCTGTGCAGCTCTTGCTGTAGTCACAGCGAGGAGCATTTACTGCACGAGGTACTGACGGGATCTCTGTGCAGCTCTTGCTGTAGTCACTGTGAGGAGCATTACTGCACGAGGTACTGACGGGATCTATGTGCAGATCTTGCTGTAGTCACTGTGAGGAGCATTACTGCACGAGGTACTGACGGGATCTCTGTGCAGCTCTTGCTGTAGTCACTGTGAGGAGCATTACTGCACGAGGTACTGACGGGATCTCTGTGCAGCTCTTGCTGTAGTCACTGCGAGGAGCATTACTGCACGATGTACTGACGGAATCTCTGTGCAGCTCCTGCTGTTCTCACTGCGAGGAGCAATTACTGCACGAGGTACTGACGGGATCTCTGTGCAGCTCTTGCTGTAGTCACTGTGAGGAGCATTACTGTATGAGGTACTGACGGGATCTCTGTGCAGCTCTTGCTGTAGTCACTGTGAGGAGCATTACTGCACGAGGTACTGACGGGATCTCTGTGCAGCTCTTGCTGTCGTCACTGTGAGGAGCATTACTGCTCGTGGTACTGACGGGATCTCTGTGCAGCTCTTTCTGTAGTCACTGTGAGGAGCATTACTGCACGAGGTACTGACGGGATCTCTGTGCAGCTCTTGCTGTAGTCACTGTGAGGAGAATTACTGCATGAGGTACTGACGGGATCTCTGTGCAGCTCTTGCTGTAGTCACTGTGAGGAGCATTACTGCACGAGGTACTGATGGGATCTCTGCAGCTCCTGCTGTAGTCACTGTGAGGAGCATTACTGCACAAGGTACTGATGGGATCTCTGTGCAGCTCTTGCTGTAGTCACTGTGAGGAGCTTTACTGTACGAGGTACTGACGGGATCTCTGTGCAGCTCTTGCTGTAGTCACTGTGAGGAGCATTACAGCACGAGGTACTGACGGGATCTCTGTGCAGCTCTTGCTGTAGTCACTGTGAGGAGCATTACTGCACGAGGTACTGACGGGATCTCTGTGCAGCTCTTGCTCTAGTCACTGTGAGGAGCATTACTGCATGAGGTACTAACGGGATCTCTGTGCAGCTCTTGCTGTAGTCACTGTGAGGAGCATTACTGCACGAGGTACTGACGGGATCTCTGTGCAGCTCTTGCTGTAGTCACTGTGAGGAGCATTACTGCACAAGGTACTGACGGGATCTGTGTGCAGCTCTTGCTGTAGTCACTGTGAGGAGCATTACTGCACGAGGTACTGACGGGATCTCTGCACATTACTGCAAGAGGTACTGATGGGATCTCTGTGCAGCTCTTGCTGTAGTCACTGTGAGGAGCAATTACTGCATGAGGTACTGACGGGATCTCTGTGCAGCTCTCGCTGTAGTCACTGTGAGGAGCATTACTGCACGAGGTACTGATGGGATCTCTGTGCAGCTCTTGCTGTAGTCACTGTGAAGAGCATTACTGCACGAGGTACTGACGGGATCTCTGTGCAGCTCTTGCTGTAGTCACTGTGAGGAGCATTACTGCATGAGGTATTGACGGGATCTGTGTGCAGCTCTTGCTGTAGTCACTGTGAGGAGCTTTACTGCACGAGGTACTGACGGGATCTCTGTGCAGCTCTTGCTGTAGTCACTGTGAGGAGCATTACTGCACGAGGTACTGACGGGATCTCTGTGCAGCTCTTGCTGTAGTCACTGTGAGGAGCATTACTGCATGAGGTACAGACGGCATCTCTGTGCAGCTCTTGCTGTAGTCACTGTGAGGAGCATTACTGCACGAGGTACTGATGGGATCTCTGTGCAGCTCCTGCTGTAGTCACTGTGAGGAGCATTACTGACGGGATCTCTGTGCAGCTCTTGCTGTAGTCACTGTGAGGAGCATTACTGCACGAGGTACTGACGGGATCTCTGTGCAGCTCTTGCTGTAGTCACTGTGAGGAGCATTACTGCACGAGGTACTGACGGGATCTCTGTGCAGCTCTTGATGTAGTCACTGTGAGGAGCATTACTGCATGAGGTACTGACGGGATCTCTATGCAGCTCTTGCTGTAGTCACTGTGAGGAGCATTACTGCATGAGGTACTGACGGGATCTCTGTGCAGCTCCTGCTGTAGTCACTGTGAGGAGCATTACTGCACGAGGTACTGACGGGATCTCTGTGCAGCTCTTGCTGTAGTCACTGTGAGGAGCATTACTGCACGAGGTACTGACGGGATCTCTGTGCAGCTCTTGCTGTAGTCACTGTGAGGAGCATTACTGCACAAGGTACTGAAGGAATCTCTGTGCAGCTCTTGCTGTAGTCACTGTGAGGAGCATTACTGCAGGAGGTACTGAAGGAATCTCTGTGCAGCTCTTGCTGTAGTCACTGTGAGGAGCATTACTGCACGAGGTACTGACGGGATCTCTGTGCAGCTCTTGCTGTAGTCACTGTGAGGAGCATTACTGCACGAGGTACTGACGGGATCTCTGTGCAGCTCTTGCTGTAGTCACTGTGAGGAGCATTACTGTATGAGGTACTGACGGGATCTCTGTGCAGCTCTTGCTGTAGTCACTGTGAGGAGCATTACTGCACGAGGTACTGACGGGATCTGTGTGCAGCTCTTGCTGTAGTCACTGTGAGGAGCATTACTGCACGAGGAAGTGACGGAATCTCTGTGCAGCTCTTGCTGTAGTCACTGTGAGGAACATTACTGCACTAGGTACTGACGGGATCTCTGTGCAGCTCTTGCTGTAGTCACTGTGAGGAACATTACTGCACGAGGTACTGACGGGATCTCTGTGCAGCTCTTGCTGTAGTCACTGTGAGGAGCATTACTGCACGAGGCACTGAAGGGATCTCTGTGCAGCTCTTGCTGTAGTCACTGTGAGGAGCATTACTGCACGAGGTACTGACGGGATCTCTGTGCAGCTCTTGCTGTAGTCATTGTGAGGAGCATTACTGCACGAGGTACTGAAGGGATCTCTGTGCAGCTCTTGCTGTATTCACTGTGAGGAGCATTACTGCACGATGTACTGACAGGATCTCTGTGCAGACCTTGCTGTAGTCACTGTGAGGAGCATTACTGCACGAAGTACTGACGGGATCTCTGTGCAGCTCTTGCTGTAGTCACTGTGAGGAGCATTACTGCACGAGGTGCTGACGGGATCTCTGTGCAGCTCTTGCTGTAGTCACTGTGAGGAGCATTACTGCACGAGGTGCTGACGGGATCTCTGTGCAGCTCTTGCTGTAGTCACTGTGAGGAGCATTACTGCATGAGGTATTGACGGGATCTCTGTGCAGCTCTTGCTGTAGTCACTGTGAGGAGCATTACTGCATGAGCTACTGACGGGATCTCTGTGCAGCTCTTGCTGTAGTCACTGTGAGGAGCATTACTGCACGAGGTACTGACGGGATCACTGTGCAGCTCCTGCTGTAGTCACTGAGAGGAGCATTACTGCATGAGGTATTGACGGGATCTCTGTGCAGCTCTTGCTGTAGTCACTGTGAGGAGCATTACTGCATGAGATACTGACAGGATCTCTGTGCAGCTCTTGCTGTTGTCACTGTGAGGAGCATTACTGTATGAGGCAATGACGGGATCTCTGTGCAGCTCTTGCTGTAGTCACTGTGAGGAGCATTACTGCACGAGGTACTGACGGGATCTCTGTGCAGCTCTTGCTGTAGTCACTGTGAGGAGCATTACTGCACGAGGTACTGACGCGATCTCTGTGCAGCTCTTGCTGTAGTCACTGTGAGGAGCATTACTGTATGAGGTACTGACGGGATCTCTGTGCAGCTCTTGCTGTAGTCACTGTGAGGAGCATTAATGCACGAGGTACTGACGGGATCTCTGTGCAGCTCCTGCTGTAGTCACTGTGAGGTGCATTACTGCATGAGGTACTGACGGGATCTCTGTGCAGCTCATGCTGTAGTCACTGTGAGGAGCATTACTGCACGAGGTACTGACGGGATCTCTGTGCAGCTCTTGCTATAGTCACTGTGAGGAGCATTACTGCACGAGGTACTGACGCGATCTCTGTGCAGCTCTTGCTGTAGTCACTGTGAGGAGCATTACTGCACGAGGTACTGACGGGATCTCTGTGCAGCTCTTGCTGTAGTCACTGTGAGGAGCATTACTGTATGAGGTACTGACGGGATCTCTGTGCAGCTCTTGCTGTAGTCACTGTGAGGAGCATTAATGCACGAGGTACTGACGGGATCTCTGTGCAGCTCTTGCTGTAGTCACTGTGAGGTGCATTACTGCATGAGGTACTGACGGGATCTCTGTGCAGCTCTTGCTGTAGTCACTGTGAGGAGCATTACTGCATGAGGTACTGACGGGATCTCTGTGCAGCTCCTGCTGTAGTCACTGTGAGGTGCATTACTGCATGAGGTACTGACGGGATCTCTGTGCAGCTCTTGCTGTAGTCACTGTGAGGAGCATTACTGCACGATGTACTGACAGGATCTCTGTGCAGACCTTGCTGTAGTCACTGTGAGGAGCATTACTGCACGAGGTACTGACGGGATCTCTGTGCAGCTCTTGCTGTAGTCACTGTGAGGAGCATTACTGCACGAGGTGCTGACGGGATCTCTGTGCAGCTCTTGCTGTAGTCACTGTGAGGAGCATTATTGCACGAGGTGCTGACGGGATCTCTGTGCAGCTCTTGCTGTAGTCACTGTGAGGAGCATTACTGCATGAGGTATTGACGGGATCTCTGTGCAGCTCTTGCTGTAGTCACTGTGAGGAGCATTACTGCACGAGGTACTGACGCGATCTCTGTGCAGCTCTTGCTGTAGTCACTGTGAGGAGCATTACTGCACGAGGTACTGATTGGATCTCTGTGCAGCTCTTGCTGTTGTCACCGTGAGGAGCATTACTGAATGAGGTACTGACGGGATTTCTGTGCAGCTCTTGCTGTAGTCACTGTGAGGAGCATTACTGCACAAGGTACTGACGGGATCTGTGTGCAGCTCTTGCTGTAGTCACTGTGAGGAGCATTACTGCACGAGGTACTGACGGGATCTCTGCACTTTACTGCAAGAGGTACTGATGGGATCTCTGTGCAGCTCTTGCTGTAGTCACTGTGAGGAGCAATTACTGCATGAGGTACTGACGGGATCTCTGTGCAGCTCTCGCTGTAGTCACTGTGAGGAGCATTGCTGCACGAGGTACTGATGGGATCTCTGTACAGCTCTTGCTGTAGTCACTGTGAGGAGCATTACTGCACGAGGTACTGTTGGGATCTCTGTGCAGCTCTTGCTGTAGTCACTGTGAGGAGCATTACTGCACGAGGTACTGACGGGATCTGTGTGCAGCTCTTGCTGTAGTCACTGTGAGGAGCATTACTGCACGAGGTACTGACGGGATCTCTGTGCAGCTCTTGCTGTAGTCACTGTGAGGAGCATTACTGCATGAGGTACTAACGGGATCTCTGTGCAGCTCTTGCTGTAGTCACTGCGAGGAGCAATTACTGCACGAGGTACTGACGGGATCTCTGTGCAGCTCTTGCTGTAGTCACTGTGAGGAGCATTACTGCACGAGGTACTGACGGGATCTCTGTGCAGCTCCTGCTGTAGTCACTGTGAGGAGCATTACTGCACGAGGTACTGACGGGATCTCTGTGCAGCTCTTGCTGTAGTCACAGCGAGGAGCATTTACTGCACGAGGTACTGACGGGATCTCTGTGCAGCTCTTGCTGTAGTCACTGTGAGGAGCATTACTGCACGAGGTACTGACGGGATCTATGTGCAGCTCTTGCTGTAGTCACTGTGAGGAGCATTACTGCACGAGGTACTGACGGGATCTCTGTGCAGCTCTTGCTGTAGTCACTGTGAGGAGCATTACTGCACGAGGTACTGACGGGATCTCTGTGCAGCTCTTGCTGTAGTCACTGCGAGGAGCATTACTGCACGATGTACTGACTAAATCTCTGTGCAGCTCCTGCTGTTCTCACTGCGAGGAGCAATTACTGCACGAGGTACTGACGGGATCTCTGTGCAGCTCTTGCTGTAGTCACTGTGAGGAGCATTACTGTATGAGGTACTGACGGGATCTCTGTGCAGCTCTTGCTGTAGTCACTGTGAGGAGCATTACTGCACGAGGTACTGACGGGATCTCTGTGCAGCTCTTGCTGTCGTCACTGTGAGGAGCATTACTGCTCGTGGTACTGACGGGATCTCTGTGCAGCTCTTTCTGTAGTCACTGTGAGGAGCATTACTGCACGAGGTACTGACGGGATCTCTGTGCAGCTCTTGCTGTAGTCACTGTGAGGAGAATTACTGCATGAGGTACTGACGGGATCTCTGTGCAGCTCTTGCTGTAGTCACTGTGAGGAGCATTACTGCACGAGGTACTGATGGGATCTCTGCAGCTCCTGCTGTAGTCACTGTGAGGAGCATTACTGCACAAGGTACTGATGGGATCTCTGTGCAGCTCTTGCTGTAGTCACTGTGAGGAGCTTTACTGTACGAGGTACTGATGGGATCTGTGCAGCTCTTGCTGTAGTCACTGTGAGGACCATTACTGCACGAGGTACTGACGGGATCTCTGTGCAGCTCTTGCTGTAGTCACTGTGAGGAGCATTACAGCACGAGGTACTGACGGGATCTCTGTGCAGCTCTTGCTGTAGTCACTGTGAGGAGCATTACTGCACGAGGTACTGACGGGATCTCTGTGCAGCTCTTGCTGTAGTCACTGTGAGGAGCATTACTGCACGAGGTACTAACGGGATCTCTGTGCAGCTCTTGCTGTAGTCACTGTGAGGAGCATTACTGCACGAGGTACTGACGGGATCTCTGTGCAGCTCTTGCTGTAGTCACTGTGAGGAGCATTACTGCACAAGGTACTGACGGGATCTGTGTGCAGCTCTTGCTGTAGTCACTGTGAGGAGCATTACTGCACGAGGTACTGACGGGATCTCTGCACATTACTGCAAGAGGTACTGATGGGATCTCTGTGCAGCTCTTGCTGTAGTCACTGTGAGGAGCAATTACTGCATGAGGTACTGACGGGATCTCTGTGCAGCTCTCGCTGTAGTCACTGTGAGGAGCATTACTGCACGAGGTACTGATGGGATCTCTGTGCAGCTCTTGCTGTAGTCACTGTGAAGAGCATTACTGCACGAGGTACTGTTGGGATCTCTGTGCAGCTCTTGCTGTAGTCACTGTGAGGAGCATTACTGCATTAGGTACTGACGGGATCTGTGTGCAGCTCTTGCTGTAGTCACTGTGAGGAGCTTTACTGCACGAGGTACTGACGGGATCTCTGTGCAGCTCTTGCTGTAGTCACTGTGAGGAGCATTACTGCATGAGGTACAGACGGGATCTCTGTGCAGCTCTTGCTGTAGTCACTGTGAGGAGCATTACTGCACGAGGTACTGATGGGATCTCTGTGCAGCTCCTGCTGTAGTCACTGTGAGGAGCATTACTGACGGGATCTCTGTGCAGCTCTTGCTGTAGTCACTGTGAGGAGCATTACTGCACGAGGTACTGACGGGATCTCTGTGCAGCTCTTGCTGTAGTCACTGTGAGGAGCATTACTGCACGAGGTACTGACGGGATCTCTGTGCAGCTCTTGATGTAGTCACTGTGAGGAGCATTACTGCATGAGGTACTGACGGGATCTCTATGCAGCTCTTGCTGTAGTCACTGTGAGGAGCATTACTGCATGAGGTACTGACGGGATCTCTGTGCAGCTCCTGCTGTAGTCACTGTGAGGAGCATTACTGTATGAGGCAATGACGGGATCTCTGTGCAGCTCCTGCTGAAGTCACTGTGAGGAGCATTACTGCACGAGGTACTGACGGGATCTCTGTGCAGCTCTTGCTGTAGTCACTGTGAGGAGCATTACTGCACAAGGTACTGAATGAATCTCTGTGCAGCTCTTGCTGTAGTCACTGTGAGGAGCATTACTGCAGGAGGTACTGAAGGAATCTCTGTGCAGCTCTTGCTGTAGTCACTGTGAGGAGCATTACTGCACGAGGTACTGACGGGATCTCTGTGCAGCTCTTGCTGTAGTCACTGTGAGGAGCATTACTGCACGAGTTACTGACGGGATCTCTGTGCAGCTCTTGCTGTAGTCACTGTGAGGAGCATTACTGCATGAGGTACAGACGGCATCTCTGTGCAGCTCTTGCTGTAGTCACTGTGAGGAGCATTACTGCACGAGGTACTGATGGGATCTCTGTGCAGCTCCTGCTGTAGTCACTGTGAGGAGCATTACTGACGGGATCTCTGTGCAGCTCTTGCTGTAGTCACTGTGAGGAGCATTACTGCACGAGGTACTGACGGGATCTCTGTGCAGCTCTTGCTGTAGTCACTGTGAGGAGCATTACTGCACGAGGTACTGACGGGATCTCTGTGCAGCTCTTGATGTAGTCACTGTGAGGAGCATTACTGCATGAGGTACTGACGGGATCTCTATGCAGCTCTTGCTGTAGTCACTGTGAGGAGCATTACTGCATGAGGTACTGACGGGATCTCTGTGCAGCTCCTGCTGTAGTCACTGTGAGGAGCATTACTGCACGAGGTACTGACGGGATCTCTGTGCAGCTCTTGCTGTAGTCACTGTGAGGAGCATTACTGCACGAGGTACTGACGGGATCTCTGTGCAGCTCTTGCTGTAGTCACTGTGAGGAGCATTACTGCACAAGGTACTGAAGGAATCTCTGTGCAGCTCTTGCTGTAGTCACTGTGAGGAGCATTACTGCAGGAGGTACTGAAGGAATCTCTGTGCAGCTCTTGCTGTAGTCACTGTGAGGAGCATTACTGCACGAGGTACTGACGGGATCTCTGTGCAGCTCTTGCTGTAGTCACTGTGAGGAGCATTACTGCACGAGGTACTGACGGGATCTCTGTGCAGCTCTTGCTGTAGTCACTGTGAGGAGCATTACTGTATGAGGTACTGACGGGATCTCTGTGCAGCTCTTGCTGTAGTCACTGTGAGGAGCATTACTGCACGAGGTACTGACGGGATCTGTGTGCAGCTCTTGCTGTAGTCACTGTGAGGAGCATTACTGCACGAGGAAGTGACGGAATCTCTGTGCAGCTCTTGCTGTAGTCACTGTGAGGAACATTACTGCACTAGGTACTGACGGGATCTCTGTGCAGCTCTTGCTGTAGTCACTGTGAGGAACATTACTGCACGAGGTACTGACGGGATCTCTGTGCAGCTCTTGCTGTAGTCACTGTGAGGAGCATTACTGCACGAGGCACTGAAGGGATCTCTGTGCAGCTCTTGCTGTAGTCACTGTGAGGAGCATTACTGCACGAGGTACTGACGGGATCTCTGTGCAGCTCTTGCTGTAGTCATTGTGAGGAGCATTACTGCACGAGGTACTGAAGGGATCTCTGTGCAGCTCTTGCTGTATTCACTGTGAGGAGCATTACTGCACGATGTACTGACAGGATCTCTGTGCAGACCTTGCTGTAGTCACTGTGAGGAGCATTACTGCACGAAGTACTGACGGGATCTCTGTGCAGCTCTTGCTGTAGTCACTGTGAGGAGCATTACTGCACGAGGTGCTGACGGGATCTCTGTGCAGCTCTTGCTGTAGTCACTGTGAGGAGCATTACTGCACGAGGTGCTGACGGGATCTCTGTGCAGCTCTTGCTGTAGTCACTGTGAGGAGCATTACTGCATGAGGTATTGACGGGATCTCTGTGCAGCTCTTGCTGTAGTCACTGTGAGGAGCATTACTGCATGAGCTACTGACGGGATCTCTGTGCAGCTCTTGCTGTAGTCACTGTGAGGAGCATTACTGCACGAGGTACTGACGGGATCACTGTGCAGCTCCTGCTGTAGTCACTGAGAGGAGCATTACTGCATGAGGTATTGACGGGATCTCTGTGCAGCTCTTGCTGTAGTCACTGTGAGGAGCATTACTGCATGAGATACTGACAGGATCTCTGTGCAGCTCTTGCTGTTGTCACTGTGAGGAGCATTACTGTATGAGGCAATGACGGGATCTCTGTGCAGCTCTTGCTGTAGTCACTGTGAGGAGCATTACTGCACAAGCTACTGACGGGATCTCTGTGCAGCTCTTGCTGTAGTCACTGTGAGGAGCATTACTGCACGAGGTACTGACGGGATCTCTGTGCAGCTCTTGCTGTAGTCACTGTGAGGAGCATTACTGCACGAGGTACTGACGCGATCTCTGTGCAGCTCTTGCTGTAGTCACTGTGAGGAGCATTACTGTATGAGGTACTGACGGGATCTCTGTGCAGCTCTTGCTGTAGTCACTGTGAGGAGCATTAATGCACGAGGTACTGACGGGATCTCTGTGCAGCTCCTGCTGTAGTCACTGTGAGGTGCATTACTGCATGAGGTACTGACGGGATCTCTGTGCAGCTCATGCTGTAGTCACTGTGAGGAGCATTACTGCACGAGGTACTGACGGGATCTCTGTGCAGCTCTTGCTATAGTCACTGTGAGGAGCATTACTGCACGAGGTACTGACGCGATCTCTGTGCAGCTCTTGCTGTAGTCACTGTGAGGAGCATTACTGCACGAGGTACTGACGGGATCTCTGTGCAGCTCTTGCTGTAGTCACTGTGAGGAGCATTACTGTATGAGGTACTGACGGGATCTCTGTGCAGCTCTTGCTGTAGTCACTGTGAGGAGCATTAATGCACGAGGTACTGACGGGATCTCTGTGCAGCTCTTGCTGTAGTCACTGTGAGGTGCATTACTGCATGAGGTACTGACGGGATCTCTGTGCAGCTCTTGCTGTAGTCACTGTGAGGAGCATTACTGCATGAGGTACTGACGGGATCTCTGTGCAGCTCCTGCTGTAGTCACTGTGAGGTGCATTACTGCATGAGGTACTGACGGGATCTCTGTGCAGCTCTTGCTGTAGTCACTGTGAGGAGCATTACTGCACGAGGCACTGAAGGGATCTCTGTGCAGCTCTTGCTGTAGTCACTGTGAGGAGCATTACTGCACGAGGTACTGACGGGATCTCTGTGCAGCTCTTGCTGTAGTCACTGTGAGGAGCATTACTGCACGAGGTACTGAAGGGATCTCTGTGCAGCTCTTGCTGTAGTCACTGTGAGGAGCATTACTGCACGATGTACTGACAGGATCTCTGTGCAGACCTTGCTGTAGTCACTGTGAGGAGCATTACTGCACGAGGTACTGACGGGATCTCTGTGCAGCTCTTGCTGTAGTCACTGTGAGGAGCATTACTGCACGAGGTGCTGACGGGATCTCTGTGCAGCTCTTGCTGTAGTCACTGTGAGGAGCATTATTGCACGAGGTGCTGACGGGATCTCTGTGCAGCTCTTGCTGTAGTCACTGTGAGGAGCATTACTGCATGAGGTATTGACGGGATCTCTGTGCAGCTCTTGCTGTAGTCACTGTGAGGAGCATTACTGCACGAGGTACTGACGCGATCTCTGTGCAGCTCTTGCTGTAGTCACTGTGAGGAGCATTACTGCACGAGGTACTGATGGGATCTCTGTGCAGCTCTTGCTGTTGTCACCGTGAGGAGCATTACTGAATGAGGTACTGACGGGATTTCTGTGCAGCTCTTGCTGTAGTCACTGTGAGGAGCATTACTGCACAAGGTACTGACGGGATCTGTGTGCAGCTCTTGCTGTAGTCACTGTGAGGAGCATTACTGCACGAGGTACTGACGGGATCTCTGCACATTACTGCAAGAGGTACTGATGGGATCTCTGTGCAGCTCTTGCTGTAGTCACTGTGAGGAGCAATTACTGCATGAGGTACTGACGGGATCTCTGTGCAGCTCTCGCTGTAGTCACTGTGAGGAGCATTGCTGCACGAGGTACTGATGGGATCTCTGTACAGCTCTTGCTGTAGTCACTGTGAGGAGCATTACTGCACGAGGTACTGTTGGGATCTCTGTGCAGCTCTTGCTGTAGTCACTGTGAGGAGCATTACTGCACGAGGTACTGACGGGATCTGTGTGCAGCTCTTGCTGTAGTCACTGTGAGGAGCATTACTGCACGAGGTACTGACGGGATCTCTGTGCAGCTCTTGCTGTAGTCACTGTGAGGAGCATTACTGCATGAGGTACTAACGGGATCTCTGTGCAGCTCTTGCTGTAGTCACTGCGAGGAGCAATTACTGCACGAGGTACTGACGGGATCTCTGTGCAGCTCTTGCTGTAGTCACTGTGAGGAGCATTACTGCACGAGGTACTGACGGGATCTCTGTGCAGCTCCTGCTGTAGTCACTGTGAGGAGCATTACTGCACGAGGTACTGACGGGATCTCTGTGCAGCTCTTGCTGTAGTCACAGCGAGGAGCATTTACTGCACGAGGTACTGACGGGATCTCTGTGCAGCTCTTGCTGTAGTCACTGTGAGGAGCATTACTGCACGAGGTACTGACGGGATCTATGTGCAGCTCTTGCTGTAGTCACTGTGAGGAGCATTACTGCACGAGGTACTGACGGGATCTCTGTGCAGCTCTTGCTGTAGTCACTGTGAGGAGCATTACTGCACGAGGTACTGACGGGATCTCTGTGCAGCTCTTGCTGTAGTCACTGCGAGGAGCATTACTGCACGATGTACTGACTAAATCTCTGTGCAGCTCCTGCTGTTCTCACTGCGAGGAGCAATTACTGCACGAGGTACTGACGGGATCTCTGTGCAGCTCTTGCTGTAGTCACTGTGAGGAGCATTACTGTATGAGGTACTGACGGGATCTCTGTGCAGCTCTTGCTGTAGTCACTGTGAGGAGCATTACTGCACGAGGTACTGACGGGATCTCTGTGCAGCTCTTGCTGTCGTCACTGTGAGGAGCATTACTGCTCGTGGTACTGACGGGATCTCTGTGCAGCTCTTTCTGTAGTCACTGTGAGGAGCATTACTGCACGAGGTACTGACGGGATCTCTGTGCAGCTCTTGCTGTAGTCACTGTGAGGAGAATTACTGCATGAGGTACTGACGGGATCTCTGTGCAGCTCTTGCTGTAGTCACTGTGAGGAGCATTACTGCACGAGGTACTGATGGGATCTCTGCAGCTCCTGCTGTAGTCACTGTGAGGAGCATTACTGCACAAGGTACTGATGGGATCTCTGTGCAGCTCTTGCTGTAGTCACTGTGAGGAGCTTTACTGTACGAGGTACTGACGGGATCACTGTGCAGCTCCTGCTGTAGTCACTGAGAGGAGCATTACTGCATGAGGTATTGACGGGATCTCTGTGCAGCTCTTGCTGTAGTCACTGTGAGGAGCATTACTGCATGAGATACTGACAGGATCTCTGTGCAGCTCTTGCTGTTGTCACTGTGAGGAGCATTACTGTATGAGGCAATGACGGGATCTCTGTGCAGCTCTTGCTGTAGTCACTGTGAGGAGCATTACTGCACAAGCTACTGACGGGATCTCTGTGCAGCTCTTGCTGTAGTCACTGTGAGGAGCATTACTGCACGAGGTACTGACGGGATCTCTGTGCAGCTCTTGCTGTAGTCACTGTGAGGAGCATTACTGCACGAGGTACTGACGCGATCTCTGTGCAGCTCTTGCTGTAGTCACTGTGAGGAGCATTACTGTATGAGGTACTGACGGGATCTCTGTGCAGCTCTTGCTGTAGTCACTGTGAGGAGCATTAATGCACGAGGTACTGACGGGATCTCTGTGCAGCTCCTGCTGTAGTCACTGTGAGGTGCATTACTGCATGAGGTACTGACGGGATCTCTGTGCAGCTCATGCTGTAGTCACTGTGAGGAGCATTACTGCACGAGGTACTGACGGGATCTCTGTGCAGCTCTTGCTATAGTCACTGTGAGGAGCATTACTGCACGAGGTACTGACGCGATCTCTGTGCAGCTCTTGCTGTAGTCACTGTGAGGAGCATTACTGCACGAGGTACTGACGGGATCTCTGTGCAGCTCTTGCTGTAGTCACTGTCAGGAGCATTACTGTATGAGGTACTGACGGGATCTCTGTGCAGCTCTTGCTGTAGTCACTGTGAGGAGCATTAATGCACGAGGTACTGACGGGATCTCTGTGCAGCTCTTGCTGTAGTCACTGTGAGGTGCATTACTGCATGAGGTACTGACGGGATCTCTGTGCAGCTCTTGCTGTAGTCACTGTGAGGAGCATTACTGCATGAGGTACTGACGGGATCTCTGTGCAGCTCCTGCTGTAGTCACTGTGAGGTGCATTACTGCATGAGGTACTGACGGGATCTCTGTGCAGCTCTTGCTGTAGTCACTGTGAGGAGCATTACTGCACGAGGCACTGAAGGGATCTCTGTGCAGCTCTTGCTGTAGTCACTGTGAGGAGCATTACTGCACGAGGTACTGACGGGATCTCTGTGCAGCTCTTGCTGTAGTCACTGTGAGGAGCATTACTGCACGAGGTACTGAAGGGATCTCTGTGCAGCTCTTGCTGTAGTCACTGTGAGGAGCATTACTGCACGATGTACTGACAGGATCTCTGTGCAGACCTTGCTGTAGTCACTGTGAGGAGCATTACTGCACGAGGTACTGACGGGATCTCTGTGCAGCTCTTGCTGTAGTCACTGTGAGGAGCATTACTGCACGAGGTGCTGACGGGATCTCTGTGCAGCTCTTGCTGTAGTCACTGTGAGGAGCATTATTGCACGAGGTGCTGACGGGATCTCTGTGCAGCTCTTGCTGTAGTCACTGTGAGGAGCATTACTGCATGAGGTATTGACGGGATCTCTGTGCAGCTCTTGCTGTAGTCACTGTGAGGAGCATTACTGCACGAGGTACTGACGCGATCTCTGTGCAGCTCTTGCTGTAGTCACTGTGAGGAGCATTACTGCACGAGGTACTGATGGGATCTCTGTGCAGCTCTTGCTGTTGTCACCGTGAGGAGCATTACTGAATGAGGTACTGACGGGATTTCTGTGCAGCTCTTGCTGTAGTCACTGTGAGGAGCATTACTGCACAAGGTACTGACGGGATCTGTGTGCAGCTCTTGCTGTAGTCACTGTGAGGAGCATTACTGCACGAGGTACTGACGGGATCTCTGCACATTACTGCAAGAGGTACTGATGGGATCTCTGTGCAGCTCTTGCTGTAGTCACTGTGAGGAGCAATTACTGCATGAGGTACTGACGGGATCTCTGTGCAGCTCTCGCTGTAGTCACTGTGAGGAGCATTGCTGCACGAGGTACTGATGGGATCTCTGTACAGCTCTTGCTGTAGTCACTGTGAGGAGCATTACTGCACGAGGTACTGTTGGGATCTCTGTGCAGCTCTTGCTGTAGTCACTGTGAGGAGCATTACTGCACGAGGTACTGACGGGATCTGTGTGCAGCTCTTGCTGTAGTCACTGTGAGGAGCATTACTGCACGAGGTACTGACGGGATCTCTGTGCAGCTCTTGCTGTAGTCACTGTGAGGAGCATTACTGCATGAGGTACTAACGGGATCTCTGTGCAGCTCTTGCTGTAGTCACTGCGAGGAGCAATTACTGCACGAGGTACTGACGGGATCTCTGTGCAGCTCTTGCTGTAGTCACTGTGAGGAGCATTACTGCACGAGGTACTGACGGGATCTCTGTGCAGCTCCTGCTGTAGTCACTGTGAGGAGCATTACTGCACGAGGTACTGACGGGATCTCTGTGCAGCTCTTGCTGTAGTCACAGCGAGGAGCATTTACTGCACGAGGTACTGACGGGATCTCTGTGCAGCTCTTGCTGTAGTCACTGTGAGGAGCATTACTGCACGAGGTACTGACGGGATCTATGTGCAGCTCTTGCTGTAGTCACTGTGAGGAGCATTACTGCACGAGGTACTGACGGGATCTCTGTGCAGCTCTTGCTGTAGTCACTGTGAGGAGCATTACTGCACGAGGTACTGACGGGATCTCTGTGCAGCTCTTGCTGTAGTCACTGCGAGGAGCATTACTGCACGATGTACTGACTAAATCTCTGTGCAGCTCCTGCTGTTCTCACTGCGAGGAGCAATTACTGCACGAGGTACTGACGGGATCTCTGTGCAGCTCTTGCTGTAGTCACTGTGAGGAGCATTACTGTATGAGGTACTGACGGGATCTCTGTGCAGCTCTTGCTGTAGTCACTGTGAGGAGCATTACTGCACGAGGTACTGACGGGATCTCTGTGCAGCTCTTGCTGTCGTCACTGTGAGGAGCATTACTGCTCGTGGTACTGACGGGATCTCTGTGCAGCTCTTTCTGTAGTCACTGTGAGGAGCATTACTGCACGAGGTACTGACGGGATCTCTGTGCAGCTCTTGCTGTAGTCACTGTGAGGAGAATTACTGCATGAGGTACTGACGGGATCTCTGTGCAGCTCTTGCTGTAGTCACTGTGAGGAGCATTACTGCACGAGGTACTGATGGGATCTCTGCAGCTCCTGCTGTAGTCACTGTGAGGAGCATTACTGCACAAGGTACTGATGGGATCTCTGTGCAGCTCTTGCTGTAGTCACTGTGAGGAGCTTTACTGTACGAGGTACTGATGGGATCTGTGCAGCTCTTGCTGTAGTCACTGTGAGGACCATTACTGCACGAGGTACTGACGGGATCTCTGTGCAGCTCTTGCTGTAGTCACTGTGAGGAGCATTACAGCACGAGGTACTGACGGGATCTCTGTGCAGCTCTTGCTGTAGTCACTGTGAGGAGCATTACTGCACGAGGTACTGACGGGATCTCTGTGCAGCTCTTGCTGTAGTCACTGTGAGGAGCATTACTGCACGAGGTACTAACGGGATCTCTGTGCAGCTCTTGCTGTAGTCACTGTGAGGAGCATTACTGCACGAGGTACTGACGGGATCTCTGTGCAGCTCTTGCTGTAGTCACTGTGAGGAGCATTACTGCACAAGGTACTGACGGGATCTGTGTGCAGCTCTTGCTGTAGTCACTGTGAGGAGCATTACTGCACGAGGTACTGACGGGATCTCTGCACATTACTGCAAGAGGTACTGATGGGATCTCTGTGCAGCTCTTGCTGTAGTCACTGTGAGGAGCAATTACTGCATGAGGTACTGACGGGATCTCTGTGCAGCTCTCGCTGTAGTCACTGTGAGGAGCATTACTGCACGAGGTACTGATGGGATCTCTGTGCAGCTCTTGCTGTAGTCACTGTGAAGAGCATTACTGCACGAGGTACTGTTGGGATCTCTGTGCAGCTCTTGCTGTAGTCACTGTGAGGAGCATTACTGCATTAGGTACTGACGGGATCTGTGTGCAGCTCTTGCTGTAGTCACTGTGAGGAGCTTTACTGCACGAGGTACTGACGGGATCTCTGTGCAGCTCTTGCTGTAGTCACTGTGAGGAGCATTACTGCATGAGGTACAGACGGGATCTCTGTGCAGCTCTTGCTGTAGTCACTGTGAGGAGCATTACTGCACGAGGTACTGATGGGATCTCTGTGCAGCTCCTGCTGTAGTCACTGTGAGGAGCATTACTGACGGGATCTCTGTGCAGCTCTTGCTGTAGTCACTGTGAGGAGCATTACTGCATGAGGTACTGACGGGATCTCTGTGCAGCTCTTGCTGTAGTCACTGTGAGGAGCATTACTGCACGAGGTACTGACGGGATCTCTGTGCAGCTCTTGATGTAGTCACTGTGAGGAGCATTACTGCATGAGGTACTGACGGGATCTCTATGCAGCTCTTGCTGTAGTCACTGTGAGGAGCATTACTGCATGAGGTACTGACGGGATCTCTGTGCAGCTCCTGCTGTAGTCACTGTGAGGAGCATTACTGTATGAGGCAATGACGGGATCTCTGTGCAGCTCCTGCTGAAGTCACTGTGAGGAGCATTACTGCACGAGCTACTGACGGGATCTCTGTGCAGCTCTTGCTGTAGTCACTGTGAGGAGCATTACTGCACGAGGTACTGACGGGATCTCTGTGCAGCTCTTGCTGTAGTCACTGTGAGGAGCATTACTGCACAAGGTACTGAAGGAATCTCTGTGCAGCTCTTGCTGTAGTCACTGTGAGGAGCATTACTGCAGGAGGTACTGAAGGAATCTCTGTGCAGCTCTTGCTGTAGTCACTGTGAGGAGCATTACTGCACGAGGTACTGACGGGATCTCTGTGCAGCTCTTGCTGTAGTCACTGTGAGGAGCATTACTGTATGAGGTACTGACGGGATCTCTGTGCAGCTCTTGCTGTAGTCACTGTGAGGAGCATTACTGCACGAGGTACTGATGGGATCTGTGTGCAGCTCTTGCTGTAGTCACTGTGAGGAGCATTACTGCACGAGGAAGTGACGGAATCTCTGTGCAGCTCTTGCTGTAGTCACTGTGAGGAACATTACTGCACGAGGTACTGACGGGATCTCTGTGCAGCTCTTGCTGTAGTCACTGTGAGGAACATTACTGCACGAGGTACTGACGGGATCTCTGTGCAGCTCTTGCTGTAGTCACTGTGAGGAGCATTACTGCACGAGGCACTGAAGGGATCTCTGTGCAGCTCTTGCTGTAGTCACTGTGAGGAGCATTACTGCACGAGGTACTGACGGGATCTCTGTGCAGCTCTTGCTATAGTCATTGTGAGGAGCATTACTGCAGGAGGTACTGAAGGGATCTCTGTGCAGCTCTTGCTGTAGTCACTGTGAGGAGCATTACTGCACGATGTACTGACAGGATCTCTGTGCAGACCTTGCTGTAGTCACTGTGAGGAGCATTACTGCACGAGGTACTGACGGGATCTCTGTGCAGCTCTTGCTGTAGTCACTGTGAGGAGCATTACTGCACGAGGTGCTGACGGGATCTCTGTGCAGCTCTTGCTGTAGTCACTGTGAGGAGCATTACTGCACGAGGTGCTGACGGGATCTCTGTGCAGCTCTTGCTGTAGTCACTGTGAGGAGCATTACTGCATGAGGTATTGACGGGATCTCTGTGCAGCTCTTGCTGTAGTCACTGTGAGGAGCATTACTGCATGAGCTACTGACGGGATCTCTGTGCAGCTCTTGCTGTAGTCACTGTGAGGAGCATTACTGCACGAGGTACTGACGGGATCACTGTGCAGCTCCTGCTGTAGTCACTGAGAGGAGCATTACTGCATGAGGTATTGACGGGATCTCTGTGCAGCTCTTGCTGTAGTCACTGTGAGGAGCATTACTGCATGAGGTACTGACAGGATCTCTGTGCAGCTCTTGCTGTTGTCACTGTGAGGAGCATTACTGTATGAGGCAATGACGGGATCTCTGTGCAGCTCTTGCTGTAGTCACTGTGAGGAGCATTACTGCACAAGCTACTGACGGGATCTCTGTGCAGCTCTTGCTGTAGTCACTGTGAGGAGCATTACTGCACAAGGTACTGACGGGATCTCTGTGCAGCTCTTGCTGTAGTCACTGTGAGGAGCATTACTGCACGAGGTACTGACGCGATCTCTGTGCAGCTCTTGCTGTAGTCACTGTGAGGAGCATTACTGTATGAGGTACTGACGGGATCTCTGTGCAGCTCTTGCTGTAGTCACTGTGAGGAGCATTAATGCACGAGGTACTGACGGGATCTCTGTGCAGCTCCTGCTGTAGTCACTGTGAGGTGCATTACTGCATGAGGTACTGACGGGATCTCTGTGCAGCTCATGCTGTAGTCACTGTGAGGAGCATTACTGCACGAGGTACTGACGGGATCTCTGTGCAGCTCTTGCTGTAGTCACTGTGAGGAGCATTACTGCACGAGGTACTGACGCGATCTCTGTGCAGCTCTTGCTGTAGTCACTGTGAGGAGCATTACTGCACGAGGTACTGACGGGATCTCTGTGCAGCTCTTGCTGTAGTCACTGTGAGGAGCATTACTGTATGAGGTACTGACGGGATCTCTGTGCAGCTCTTGCTGTAGTCACTGTGAGGAGCATTAATGCACGAGGTACTGACGGGATCTCTGTGCAGCTCTTGCTGTAGTCACTGTGAGGTGCATTACTGCATGAGGTACTGACGGGATCTCTGTGCAGCTCTTGCTGTAGTCACTGTGAGGAGCATTACTGCATGAGGTACTGACGGGATCTCTGTGCAGCTCCTGCTGTAGTCACTGTGAGGTGCATTACTGCACGAGGTACTGACGGGATCTCTGTGCAGCTCTTGCTGTAGTCACTGTGAGGAGCATTACTGCACGAGGCACTGAAGGGATCTCTGTGCAGCTCTTGCTGTAGTCACTGTGAGGAGCATTACTGCACGAGGTACAGACGGGATCTCTGTGCAGCTCTTGCTGTAGTCACTGTGAGGAGCATTACTGCACGAGGTACTGAAGGGATCTCTGTGCAGCTCTTGCTGTAGTCACTGTGAGGAGCATTACTGCACGATGTACTGACAGGATCTCTGTGCAGACCTTGCTGTAGTCACTGTGAGGAGCATTACTGCACGAGGTACTGACGGGATCTCTGTGCAGCTCTTGCTGTAGTCACTGTGAGGAGCATTACTGCACGAGGTGCTGACGGGATCTCTGTGCAGCTCTTGCTGAAGTCACTGTGAGGAGCATTATTGCACGAGGTGCTGACGGGATCTCTGTGCAGCTCTTGCTGTAGTCACTGTGAGGAGCATTACTGCATGAGGTATTGACGGGATCTCTGTGCAGCTCTTGCTGTAGTCACTGTGAGGAGCATTACTGCACGAGGTACTGACGCGATCTCTGTGCAGCTCTTGCTGTAGTCACTGTGAGGAGCATTACTGCACGAGGTACTGATGGGATCTCTGTGCAGCTCTTGCTGTTGTCACCTTGAGGAGCATTACTGCATGAGGTACTGACAGGATCTCTGTGCAGCTCTTGCTGTTGTCACTGTGAGGAGCATTACTGTATGAGGCAATGACGGGATCTCTGTGCAGCTCTTGCTGTAGTCACTGTGAGGAGCATTACTGCACAAGCTACTGACGGGATCTCTGTGCAGCTCTTGCTGTAGTCACTGTGAGGAGCATTACTGCACGAGGTACTGACGGGATCTCTGTGCAGCTTTTGCTGTAGTCACTGTGAGGAGCATTACTGCACGAGGTACTGACGCGATCTCTGTGCAGCTCTTGCTGTAGTCACTGTGAGGAGCATTACTGTATGAGGTACTGACGGGATCTCTGTGCAGCTCTTGCTGTAGTCACTGTGAGGAGCATTAATGCACAAGGTACTGACGGGATCTCTGTGCAGCTCCTGCTGTAGTCACTGTGAGGTGCATTACTGCATGAGGTACTGACGGGATCTCTGTGCAGCTCATGCTGTAGTCACTGTGAGGAGCATTACTGCACGAGGTACTGACGGGATCTCTGTGCAGCTCTTGCTGTAGTCACTGTGAGGAGCATTACTGCACGAGGTACTGATGCGATCTCTGTGCAGCTCTTGCTGTAGTCACTGTGAGGAGCATTACTGCACGAGGTACTGACGGGATCTCTGTGCAGCTCTTGCTGTAGTCACTGTGAGGAGCATTACTGTATGAGGTACTGACGGGATCTCTGTGCAGCTCTTGCTGTAGTCACTGTGAGGAGCATTAATGCACGAGGTACTGACGGGATCTCTGTGCAGCTCTTGCTGTAGTCACTGTGAGGTGCATTACTGCATGAGGTACTGACGGGATCTCTGTGCAGCTCTTGCTGTAGTCACTGTGAGGAGCATTACTGCATGAGGTACTGACGGGATCTCTGTGCAGCTCCTGCTGTAGTCACTGTGAGGTGCATTACTGCACGAGGTACTGACGGGATCTCTGTGCAGCTCTTGCTGTAGTCACTGTGAGGAGCATTACTGCACGAGGCACTGAAGGGATCTCTGTGCAGCTCTTGCTGTAGTCACTGTGAGGAGCATTACTGCACGAGGTACAGACGGGATCTCTGTGCAGCTCTTGCTGTAGTCACTGTGAGGAGCATTACTGCACGAGGTACTGAAGGGATCTCTGTGCAGCTCTTGCTGTAGTCACTGTGAGGAGCATTACTGCACGATGTACTGACAGGATCTCTGTGCAGACCTTGCTGTAGTCACTGTGAGGAGCATTACTGCACGAGGTACTGACGGGATCTCTGTGCAGCTCTTGCTGTAGTCACTGTGAGGAGCATTACTGCACGAGGTGCTGACGGGATCTCTGTGCAGCTCTTGCTGAAGTCACTGTGAGGAGCATTATTGCACGAGGTGCTGACGGGATCTCTGTGCAGCTCTTGCTGTAGTCACTGTGAGGAGCATTACTGCATGAGGTATTGACGGGATCTCTGTGCAGCTCTTGCTGTAGTCACTGTGAGGAGCATTACTGCACGAGGTACTGACGCGATCTCTGTGCAGCTCTTGCTGTAGTCACTGTGAGGAGCATTACTGCACGAGGTACTGATGGGATCTCTGTGCAGCTCTTGCTGTTGTCACCTTGAGGAGCATTACTGCATGAGGTACTGACAGGATCTCTGTGCAGCTCTTGCTGTTGTCACTGTGAGGAGCATTACTGTATGAGGCAATGACGGGATCTCTGTGCAGCTCTTGCTGTAGTCACTGTGAGGAGCATTACTGCACAAGCTACTGACGGGATCTCTGTGCAGCTCTTGCTGTAGTCACTGTGAGGAGCATTACTGCACGAGGTACTGACGGGATCTCTGTGCAGCTTTTGCTGTAGTCACTGTGAGGAGCATTACTGCACGAGGTACTGACGCGATCTCTGTGCAGCTCTTGCTGTAGTCACTGTGAGGAGCATTACTGTATGAGGTACTGACGGGATCTCTGTGCAGCTCTTGCTGTAGTCACTGTGAGGAGCATTAATGCACAAGGTACTGACGGGATCTCTGTGCAGCACCTGCTGTAGTCACTGTGAGGTGCATTACTGCATGAGGTACTGACGGGATCTCTGTGCAGCTCATGCTGTAGTCACTGTGAGGAACATTACTGCACGAGGTACTGACGGGATCTCTGTGCAGCTCTTGCTGTAGTCACTGTGAGGAGCATTACTGCACGAGGTACTGACGCGATCTCTGTGCAGCTCTTGCTGTAGTCACTGTGAGGAGCATTACTGCACGAGGTACTGACGGGATCTCTGTGCAGCTCTTGCTGTAGTCACTGTGAGGAGCATTACTGTATGAGGTACTGACGGGATCTCTGTGCAGCTCTTGCTGTAGTCACTGTGAGGAGCATTAATGCACGAGGTACTGACGGGATCTCTGTGCAGCTCTTGCTGTAGTCACTGTGAGGTGCATTACTGCATGAGGTACTGACGGGATCTCTGTGCAGCTCTTGCTGTAGTCATTGTGAGGAGCATTACTGCATGAGGTACTGACGGGATCTCTGTGCAGCTCCTGCTGTAGTCACTGTGAGGTGCATTACTGCATGAGGTACTGACGGGATCTCTGTGCAGCTCTTGCTGTAGTCACTGTGAGGTGCATTACTGCATGAGGCACTGACGGGATCTCTGTGCAGCTCTTGCTGTAGTCACTGTGAGGAGCATTACTGCACGAGGTACTGATGGGATCTCTGTGCAGCTCTTGCTGTAGTCACTGTGAGGAGCATTACTGCACGAGATGCTGACGGGATCTCTGTGCAGCTCTTGCTGTAGTCACTGTGAGGAGCATTACTGCACGAGGTGCTGACGGGATCTCTGTGCAGCTCTTGCTGTAGTCACTGTGAGGAACATTACAGCATGAGGTATTGACGGGATCTCTGTGCAGCTCTTGCTGTAGTCACTGTGAGGAGCATTACTGCATGAGCTACTGACGGGATCTCTGTGCAGCTCTTGCTGTAGTCACTGTGAGGAGCATTACTGCACGAGGTACTGACGGGATCACTGTGCAGCTCCTGCTGTAGTCACTGTGAGGAGCATTACTGCATGAGGTATTGACGGGTTCTCTGTGTAGCTCTTGCTGTAGTCACTGTGAGGAGCATTACTGCACGAGGTACTGACGCGATCTCTGTGCAGCTCTTGCTGTAGTCACTGTGAGGAGCATTACTGCACGAGGTACTGACGGGATCTCTGTGCAGCTCTTGCTGTAGTCACTGTGAGGAGCATTACTGCACGAGGTACTGATGGGATCTCTGTGCAGCTCTTGCTGTTGTCACCGTGAGGAGCATTACTGAACGAGGTACTGACGGGATCTCTGTGCAGCTCTTGCTGTAGTCACTGTGAGGAGCATTACTGCACGAGGTACTGATGGGATCTCTGTGCAGCTCTTGCTGTAGTCTCTGTGAAGAGCATTACTGCATGAGGTACTGACAGGATCTCTGTGCAGCTCTTGCTGTAGTCACTGTGAGGAGCATTACTGTATGAGGCAATGACGGGATCTCTGTGCAGCTCTTGCTGTAGTCACTGTGAGGAGCATTACTGCACAAGCTACTGACGGGATCTCTGTGCAGCTCTTGCTGTAGTCACTGTGAGGAGCATTACTGCATGAGGTACTGACGGGATCTCTGTGCAGCTCTTGCTGTAGTCACTGTGAGGAGCATTACTGCACGAGGTACTGACGCAATCTCTGTGCAGCTCTTGCTGTAGTCACTGTGAGGAGCATTACTGTATGAGGTACTGACGGGATCTCTGTGCAGCTCTTGCTGTAGTCACTGTGAGGAGCATTACTGTATGAGGTACTGACGGGATCTCTGTGCAGCTCTTGCTGTAGTCACTGTGAGGAGCATTAATGCACGAGGTACTGACGGGATCTCTGTGCAGCTCCTGCTGTAGTCACTGTGAGGTGCATTACTGCATGAGGTACTGACGGGATCTCTGTGCAGCTCTTGCTGTAGTCACTGTGAGGAGCAATACTGCACGAGGTACTGACGGGATCTCTGTGCAGCTCTTGCTGTAGTCACTGTGAGTAGCATTAATGCACGAGCTACTGACGGGATCTCTGTGCAGCTCTTGCTGTAGTCACTGTGAGGAGCATTACTGCACGAGGTACTGACGGGATCTCTGTGCAGCTCTTGCTGTAGTCACTGTGAGGAGCATTACTGTATGAGGTACTGACGGGATCTCTGTGCAGCTCTTGCTGTAGTCACTGTGAGGAGCATTAATGCACGAGGTACTGACGGGATCTCTGTGCAGCTCTTGCTGTAGTCACTGTGAGGTGCATTACTGCATGAGGTACTGATAGGATCTCTGTACAGCTCTTGCTGTAGTCACTGTGAGGAGCATTACTGCACGAGGTACTGATGGGATCTCTGTGCAGCTCTTGCTGTTGTCACCGTGAGGAGCATTACTGAACGAGGTACTGACGGGATCTCTGTGCAGCTCTTGCTGTAGTCACTGTGAGGAGCATTACTGCACGAGGTACTGATGGGATCTCTGTGCAGCTCTTGCTGTAGTCTCTGTGAGGAGCATTACTGCATGAGGTACTGACAGGATCTCTGTGCAGCTCTTGCTGTAGTCACTGTGAGGAGCATTACTGTATGAGGCAATGACGGGATCTCTGTGCAGCTCTTGCTGTAGTCACTGTGAGGAGCATTACTGCACAAGCTACTGACGGGATCTCTGTGCAGCTCTTGCTGTAGTCACTGTGAGGAGCATTACTGCACGAGGTACTGACGGGATCTCTGTGCAGCTCTTGCTGTAGTCACTGTGAGGAGCATTACTGCACGAGGTGCTGACGGGATCTCTGTGCAGCTCTTGCTGTAGTCACTGTGAGGAGCATTACTGCATGAGGTATTGACGGGATCTCTGTGCAGCTCTTGCTGTAGTCACTGTGAGGAGCATTACTGCATGAGCTACTGACGGGATCTCTGTGCAGCTCTTGCTGTAGTCACTGTGAGGAGCATTACTGCACGAGGTACTGACGGGATCACTGTGCAGCTCCTGCTGTAGTCACTGAGAGGAGCATTACTGCATGAGGTATTGACGGGATCTCTGTGCAGCTCTTGCTGTAGTCACTGTGAGGAGCATTACTGCATGAGGTACTGACAGGATCTCTGTGCAGCTCTTGCTGTTGTCACTGTGAGGAGCATTACTGTATGAGGCAATGACGGAATCTCTGTGCAGCTCTTGCTGTCGTCACTGTGAGGAGCATTACTGCACAAGCTACTGACGGGATCTCTGTGCAGCTCTTGCTGTAGTCACTGTGAGGAGCATTACTGCACGAGGTACTGACGGGATCTCTGTGCAGCTCTTGCTGTAGTCACTGTGAGGAGCATTACTGCACGAGGTACTGACGCGATCTCTGTGCAGCTCTTGCTGTAGTCACTGTGAGGAGCATTACTGCACGAGGTACTGACGCGATCTCTGTGCAGCTCTTGCTGTAGTCACTGTGAGGAGCATTACTGTATGAGGTACTGACGGGATCTCTGTGCAGCTCTTGCTGTAGTCACTGTGAGGAGCATTAATGCACGAGGTACTGACGGGATCTCTGTGCAGCTCCTGCTGTAGTCACTGTGAGGTGCATTACTGCATGAGGTACTGACGGGATCTCTGTGCAGCTCATGCTGTAGTCACTGTGAGGAGCATTACTGCACGAGGTACTGACGGGATCTCTGTGCAGCTCTTGCTGTAGTCACTGTGAGGAGCATTACTGCACGAGGTACTGACGCGATCTCTGTGCAGCTCTTGCTGTAGTCACTGTGAGGAGCATTACTGCACGAGGTACTGACGGGATCTCTGTGCAGCTCTTGCTGTAGTCACTGTGAGGAGCATTACTGTATGAGGTACTGACGGGATCTCTGTGCAGCTCTTGCTGTAGTCACTGTGAGGAGCATTAATGCACGAGGTACTGACGGGATCTCTGTGCAGCTCTTGCTGTAGTCACTGTGAGGTGCATTACTGCATGAGGTACTGACGGGATCTCTGTGCAGCTCTTGCTGTAGTCACTGTGAGGAGCATTACTGCATGAGGTACTGACGGGATCTCTGTGCAGCTCCTGCTGTAGTCACTGTGAGGTGCATTACTGCACGAGGTACTGACGGGATCTCTGTGCAGCTCTTGCTGTAGTCACTGTGAGGAGCATTACTGCACGAGGCACTGAAGGGATCTCTGTGCAGCTCTTGCTGTAGTCACTGTGAGGAGCATTACTGCACGAGGTACAGACGGGATCTCTGTGCAGCTCTTGCTGTAGTCACTGTGAGGAGCATTACTGCACGAGGTACTGAAGGGATCTCTGTGCAGCTCTTGCTGTAGTCACTGTGAGGAGCATTACTGCACGATGTACTGACAGGATCTCTGTGCAGACCTTGCTGTAGTCACTGTGAGGAGCATTACTGCACGAGGTACTGACGGGATCTCTGTGCAGCTCTTGCTGTAGTCACTGTGAGGAGCATTACTGCACGAGGTGCTGACGGGATCTCTGTGCAGCTCTTGCTGAAGTCACTGTGAGGAGCATTATTGCACGAGGTGCTGACGGGATCTCTGTGCAGCTCTTGCTGTAGTCACTGTGAGGAGCATTACTGCATGAGGTATTGACGGGATCTCTGTGCAGCTCTTGCTGTAGTCACTGTGAGGAGCATTACTGCACGAGGTACTGACGCGATCTCCGTGCAGCTCTTGCTGTAGTCACTGTGAGGAGCATTACTGCACGAGGTACTGATGGGATCTCTGTGCAGCTCTTGCTGTTGTCACCTTGAGGAGCATTACTGCATGAGGTACTGACAGGATCTCTGTGCAGCTCTTGCTGTTGTCACTGTGAGGAGCATTACTGTATGAGGCAATGACGGGATCTCTGTGCAGCTCTTGCTGTAGTCACTGTGAGGAGCATTACTGCACAAGCTACTGACGGGATCTCTGTGCAGCTCTTGCTGTAGTCACTGTGAGGAGCATTACTGCACGAGGTACTGACGGGATCTCTGTGCAGCTTTTGCTGTAGTCACTGTGAGGAGCATTACTGCACGAGGTACTGACACGATCTCTGTGCAGCTCTTGCTGTAGTCACTGTGAGGAGCATTACTGTATGAGGTACTGACGGGATCTCTGTGCAGCTCTTGCTGTAGTCACTGTGAGGAGCATTAATGCACAAGGTACTGACGGGATCTCTGTGCAGCTCCTGCTGTAGTCACTGTGAGGTGCATTACTGCATGAGGTACTGACGGGATCTCTGTGCAGCTCATGCTGTAGTCACTGTGAGGAGCATTACTGCACGAGGTACTGACGGGATCTCTGTGCAGCTCTTGCTGTAGTCACTGTGAGGAGCATTACTGCACGAGGTACTGATGCGATCTCTGTGCAGCTCTTGCTGTAGTCACTGTGAGGAGCATTACTGCACGAGGTACTGACGGGATCTCTGTGCAGCTCTTGCTGTAGTCACTGTGAGGAGCATTACTGTATGAGGTACTGACGGGATCTCTGTGCAGCTCTTGCTGTAGTCACTGTGAGGAGCATTAATGCACGAGGTACTGACGGGATCTCTGTGCAGCTCTTGCTGTAGTCACTGTGAGGTGCATTACTGCATGAGGTACTGACGGGATCTCTGTGCAGCTCTTGCTGTAGTCACTGTGAGGAGCATTACTGCATGAGGTACTGACGGGATCTCTGTGCAGCTCCTGCTGTAGTCACTGTGAGGTGCATTACTGCACGAGGTACTGACGGGATCTCTGTGCAGCTCTTGCTGTAGTCACTGTGAGGAGCATTACTGCACGAGGCACTGAAGGGATCTCTGTGCAGCTCTTGCTGTAGTCACTGTGAGGAGCATTACTGCACGAGGTACAGACGGGATCTCTGTGCAGCTCTTGCTGTAGTCACTGTGAGGAGCATTACTGCACGAGGTACTGAAGGGATCTCTGTGCAGCTCTTGCTGTAGTCACTGTGAGGAGCATTACTGCACGATGTACTGACAGGATCTCTGTGCAGACCTTGCTGTAGTCACTGTGAGGAGCATTACTGCACGAGGTACTGACGGGATCTCTGTGCAGCTCTTGCTGTAGTCACTGTGAGGAGCATTACTGCACGAGGTGCTGACGGGATCTCTGTGCAGCTCTTGCTGAAGTCACTGTGAGGAGCATTATTGCACGAGGTGCTGACGGGATCTCTGTGCAGCTCTTGCTGTAGTCACTGTGAGGAGCATTACTGCATGAGGTATTGACGGGATCTCTGTGCAGCTCTTGCTGTAGTCACTGTGAGGAGCATTACTGCACGAGGTACTGACGCGATCTCTGTGCAGCTCTTGCTGTAGTCACTGTGAGGAGCATTACTGCACGAGGTACTGATGGGATCTCTGTGCAGCTCTTGCTGTTGTCACCTTGAGGAGCATTACTGCATGAGGTACTGACAGGATCTCTGTGCAGCTCTTGCTGTTGTCACTGTGAGGAGCATTACTGTATGAGGCAATGACGGGATCTCTGTGCAGCTCTTGCTGTAGTCACTGTGAGGAGCATTACTGCACAAGCTACTGACGGGATCTCTGTGCAGCTCTTGCTGTAGTCACTGTGAGGAGCATTACTGCACGAGGTACTGACGGGATCTCTGTGCAGCTTTTGCTGTAGTCACTGTGAGGAGCATTACTGCACGAGGTACTGACGCGATCTCTGTGCAGCTCTTGCTGTAGTCACTGTGAGGAGCATTACTGTATGAGGTACTGACGGGATCTCTGTGCAGCTCTTGCTGTAGTCACTGTGAGGAGCATTAATGCACAAGGTACTGACGGGATCTCTGTGCAGCACCTGCTGTAGTCACTGTGAGGTGCATTACTGCATGAGGTACTGACGGGATCTCTGTGCAGCTCATGCTGTAGTCACTGTGAGGAACATTACTGCACGAGGTACTGACGGGATCTCTGTGCAGCTCTTGCTGTAGTCACTGTGAGGAGCATTACTGCACGAGGTACTGACGCGATCTCTGTGCAGCTCTTGCTGTAGTCACTGTGAGGAGCATTACTGCACGAGGTACTGACGGGATCTCTGTGCAGCTCTTGCTGTAGTCACTGTGAGGAGCATTACTGTATGAGGTACTGACGGGATCTCTGTGCAGCTCTTGCTGTAGTCACTGTGAGGAGCATTAATGCACGAGGTACTGACGGGATCTCTGTGCAGCTCTTGCTGTAGTCACTGTGAGGTGCATTACTGCATGAGGTACTGACGGGATCTCTGTGCAGCTCTTGCTGTAGTCATTGTGAGGAGCATTACTGCATGAGGTACTGACGGGATCTCTGTGCAGCTCCTGCTGTAGTCACTGTGAGGTGCATTACTGCATGAGGTACTGACGGGATCTCTGTGCAGCTCTTGCTGTAGTCACTGTGAGGTGCATTACTGCATGAGGCACTGACGGGATCTCTGTGCAGCTCTTGCTGTAGTCACTGTGAGGAGCATTACTGCACGAGGTACTGATGGGATCTCTGTGCAGCTCTTGCTGTAGTCACTGTGAGGAGCATTACTGCACGAGATGCTGACGGGATCTCTGTGCAGCTCTTGCTGTAGTCACTGTGAGGAGCATTACTGCACGAGGTGCTGACGGGATCTCTGTGCAGCTCTTGCTGTAGTCACTGTGAGGAACATTACAGCATGAGGTATTGACGGGATCTCTGTGCAGCTCTTGCTGTAGTCACTGTGAGGAGCATTACTGCATGAGCTACTGACGGGATCTCTGTGCAGCTCTTGCTGTAGTCACTGTGAGGAGCATTACTGCACGAGGTACTGACGGGATCACTGTGCAGCTCCTGCTGTAGTCACTGTGAGGAGCATTACTGCATGAGGTATTGACGGGTTCTCTGTGTAGCTCTTGCTGTAGTCACTGTGAGGAGCATTACTGCACGAGGTACTGACGCGATCTCTGTGCAGCTCTTGCTGTAGTCACTGTGAGGAGCATTACTGCACGAGGTACTGACGGGATCTCTGTGCAGCTCTTGCTGTAGTCACTGTGAGGAGCATTACTGCACGAGGTACTGATGGGATCTCTGTGCAGCTCTTGCTGTTGTCACCGTGAGGAGCATTACTGAACGAGGTACTGACGGGATCTCTGTGCAGCTCTTGCTGTAGTCACTGTGAGGAGCATTACTGCACGAGGTACTGATGGGATCTCTGTGCAGCTCTTGCTGTAGTCTCTGTGAAGAGCATTACTGCATGAGGTACTGACAGGATCTCTGTGCAGCTCTTGCTGTAGTCACTGTGAGGAGCATTACTGTATGAGGCAATGACGGGATCTCTGTGCAGCTCTTGCTGTAGTCACTGTGAGGAGCATTACTGCACAAGCTACTGACGGGATCTCTGTGCAGCTCTTGCTGTAGTCACTGTGAGGAGCATTACTGCACGAGGTACTGACGGGATCTCTGTGCAGCTCTTGCTGTAGTCACTGTGAGGAGCATTACTGCACGAGGTACTGACGCAATCTCTGTGCAGCTCTTGCTGTAGTCACTGTGAGGAGCATTACTGTATGAGGTACTAACGGGATCTCTGTGCAGCTCTTGCTGTAGTCACTGTGAGGAGCATTACTGTATGAGGTACTGACGGGATCTCTGTGCAGCTCTTGCTGTAGTCACTGTGAGGAGCATTAATGCACGAGGTACTGACGGGATCTCTGTGCAGCTCCTGCTGTAGTCACTGTGAGGTGCATTACTGCATGAGGTACTGACGGGATCTCTGTGCAGCTCTTGCTGTAGTCACTGTGAGGAGCAATACTGCACGAGGTACTGACGGGATCTCTGTGCAGCTCTTGCTGTAGTCACTGTGAGTAGCATTAATGCACGAGCTACTGACGGGATCTCTGTGCAGCTCTTGCTGTAGTCACTGTGAGGAGCATTACTGCACGAGGTACTGACGGGATCTCTGTGCAGCTCTTGCTGTAGTCACTGTGAGGAGCATTACTGTATGAGGTACTGACGGGATCTCTGTGCAGCTCTTGCTGTAGTCACTGTGAGGAGCATTAATGCACGAGGTACTGACGGGATCTCTGTGCAGCTCTTGCTGTAGTCACTGTGAGGTGCATTACTGCATGAGGTACTGATAGGATCTCTGTACAGCTCTTGCTGTAGTCACTGTGAGGAGCATTACTGCACGAGGTACTGATGGGATCTCTGTGCAGCTCTTGCTGTTGTCACCGTGAGGAGCATTACTGAACGAGGTACTGACGGGATCTCTGTGCAGCTCTTGCTGTAGTCACTGTGAGGAGCATTACTGCACGAGGTACTGATGGGATCTCTGTGCAGCTCTTGCTGTAGTCTCTGTGAGGAGCATTACTGCATGAGGTACTGACAGGATCTCTGTGCAGCTCTTGCTGTAGTCACTGTGAGGAGCATTACTGTATGAGGCAATGACGGGATCTCTGTGCAGCTCTTGCTGTAGTCACTGTGAGGAGCATTACTGCACAAGCTACTGACGGGATCTCTGTGCAGCTCTTGCTGTAGTCACTGTGAGGAGCATTACTGCACGAGGTACTGACGGGATCTCTGTGCAGCTCTTGCTGTAGTCACTGTGAGGAGCATTACTGCACGAGGTGCTGACGGGATCTCTGTGCAGCTCTTGCTGTAGTCACTGTGAGGAGCATTACTGCATGAGGTATTGACGGGATCTCTGTGCAGCTCTTGCTGTAGTCACTGTGAGGAGCATTACTGCATGAGCTACTGACGGGATCTCTGTGCAGCTCTTGCTGTAGTCACTGTGAGGAGCATTACTGCACGAGGTACTGACGGGATCACTGTGCAGCTCCTGCTGTAGTCACTGAGAGGAGCATTACTGCATGAGGTATTGACGGGATCTCTGTGCAGCTCTTGCTGTAGTCTCTGTGAGGAGCATTACTGCATGAGGTACTGACAGGATCTCTGTGCAGCTCTTGCTGTAGTCACTGTGAGGAGCATTACTGTATGAGGCAATGACGGGATCTCTGTGCAGCTCTTGCTGTAGTCACTGTGAGGAGCATTACTGCACAAGCTACTGACGGGATCTCTGTGCAGCTCTTGCTGTAGTCACTGTGAGGAGCATTACTGCACGAGGTACTGACGGGATCTCTGTGCAGCTCTTGCTGTAGTCACTGTGAGGAGCATTACTGCACGAGGTGCTGACGGGATCTCTGTGCAGCTCTTGCTGTAGTCACTGTGAGGAGCATTACTGCATGAGGTATTGACGGGATCTCTGTGCAGCTCTTGCTGTAGTCACTGTGAGGAGCATTACTGCATGAGCTACTGACGGGATCTCTGTGCAGCTCTTGCTGTAGTCACTGTGAGGAGCATTACTGCACGAGGTACTGACGGGATCACTGTGCAGCTCCTGCTGTAGTCACTGAGAGGAGCATTACTGCATGAGGTATTGACGGGATCTCTGTGCAGCTCTTGCTGTAGTCACTGTGAGGAGCATTACTGCATGAGGTACTGACAGGATCTCTGTGCAGCTCTTGCTGTTGTCACTGTGAGGAGCATTACTGTATGAGGCAATGACGGAATCTCTGTGCAGCTCTTGCTGTCGTCACTGTGAGGAGCATTACTGCACAAGCTACTGACGGGATCTCTGTGCAGCTCTTGCTGTAGTCACTGTGAGGAGCATTACTGCACGAGGTACTGACGGGATCTCTGTGCAGCTCTTGCTGTAGTCACTGTGAGGAGCATTACTGCACGAGGTACTGACGCGATCTCTGTGCAGCTCTTGCTGTAGTCACTGTGAGGAGCATTACTGTATGAGGTACTGACGGGATCTCTGTGCAGCTCTTGCTGTAGTCACTGTGAGGAGCATTAATGCACGAGGTACTGACGGGATCTCTGTGCAGCTCCTGCTGTAGTCACTGTGAGGTGCATTACTGCATGAGGTACTGACGGGATCTCTGTGCAGCTCATGCTGTAGTCACTGTGAGGAGCATTACTGCACGAGGTACTGACGGGATCTCTGTGCAGCTCTTGCTATAGTCACTGTGAGGAGCATTACTGCACGAGGTACTGACGCAATCTCTGTGCAGCTCTTGCTGTAGTCACTGTGAGGAGCATTACTGCACGAGGTACTGACGGGATCTCTGTGCAGCTCTTGCTGTAGTCACTGTGAGGAGCATTACTGTATGAGGTACTGACGGGATCTCTGTGCAGCTCTTGCTGTAGTCACTGTGAGGAGCATTAATGCAGGAGGTACTGACGGGATCTCTGTGCAGCTCTTGCTGTAGTCACTGTGAGGAGCATTACTGCATGAGGTACTGACGGGATCTCTGTGCAGCTCCTGCTGTAGTCACTGTGAGGTGCATTACTGCATGAGGTACTGACGGGATCTCTGTGCAGCTCTTGCTGTAGTCACTGTGAGGAGCATTACTGCACGAGGCACTGAAGGGATCTCTGTGCAGCTCTTGCTGTAGTCACTGTGAGGAGCATTACTGCACGAGGTACTGACGGGATCTCTGTGCAGCTCTTGCTGTAGTCACTGTGAGGAGCATTACTGCACGAGGTACTGAAGGGATCTCTGTGCAGCTCTTGCTGTAGTCACTGTGAGGAGCATTACTGCACGATGTACTGACAGGATCTCTGTGCAGACCTTGCTGTAGTCACTGTGAGGAGCATTACTGCATGAGGTACTGACGGGATCTCAGTGCAGCTCTTGCTGTAGTCACTGTGAGGAGCATTACTGCACGAGGTGCTGACGGGATCTCTGTGCAGCTCTTGCTGTAGTCACTGTGAGGAGCATTATTGCACGAGGTGCTGACGGGATCTCTGTGCAGCTCTTGCTGTAGTCACTGTGAGGAGCATTACTGCACGAGGTACTGACAGGATCTCTGTGCAGACCTTGCTGTAGTCACTGTGAGGAGCATTACTGCATGAGGTACTGACGGGATCTCAGTGCAGCTCTTGCTGTAGTCACTGTGAGGAGCATTACTGCACGAGGTGCTGACGGGATCTCTGTGCAGCTCTTGCTGTAGTCACTGTGAGGAGCATTATTGCACGAGGTGCTGACGGGATCTCTGTGCAGCTCTTGCTGTAGTGACTGTGAGGAGCATTACTGCATGAGGTATTGACGGGATCTCTGTGCAGCTCTTGCTGTAGTCACTGTGAGGAGCATTACTGCATGAGGTACTGACGCGATCTCTGTGCAGCTCTTGCTGTAGTCACTGTGAGGAGCATTACTGCACGAGGTACTGATGGGATCTCTGTGCAGCTCTTGCTGTTGTCACCGTGAGGAGCATTACTGAATGAGGTACTGACGGGATCTCTGTGCAGCTCTTGCTGTAGTCACTGTGAGGAGCATTACTGCACAAGGTACTGACGGGATCTGTGTGCAGCTCTTGCTGTAGTCACTGTGAGGAGCATTACTGCACGAGGTACTGACGGGATCTCTGCACATTACTGCAAGAGGTACTGATGGGATCTCTGTGCAGCTCTTGCTGTAGTCACTGTGAGGAGCAATTACTGCATGAGGTACTGACGGGATCTCTGTGCAGCTCTCGCTGTAGTCACTGTGAGGAGCATTGCTGCACGAGGTACTGATGGGATCTCTGTACAGCTCTTGCTGTAGTCACTGTGAGGAGCATTACTGTACGAGGTACTGTTGGGATCTCTGTGCAGCTCTTGCTGTAGTCACTGTGAGGAGCATTACTGCACGAGGTACTGACGGGATCTGTGTGCAGCTCTTGCTGTAGTCACTGTGAGGAGCATTACTGCACGAGGTACTGACGGGATCTCTGTGCAGCTCTTGCTGTAGTCACTGTGAGGAGCATTACTGCATGAGGTACTAATGGGATCTCTGTGCAGCTCTTGCTGTAGTCACTGCGAGGAGCAATTACTGCACGAGGTACTGACGGGATCTCTGTGCAGCTCTTGCTGTAGTCACTGTGAGGAGCATTACTGCACGAGGTACTGACGGGATCTCTGTGCAGCTCCTGCTGTAGTCACTGTGAGGAGCATTACTGCACGAGGTACTGACGGGATCTCTGTGCAGCTCTTGCTGTAGTCACAGCGAGGAGCATTTACTGCACGAGGTACTGACGGGATCTCTGTGCAGCTCTTGCTGTAGTCACTGTGAGGAGCATTACTGCACAAGGTACTGACGGGATCTATGTGCAGCTCTTGCTGTAGTCACTGTGAGGAGCATTACTGCACGAGGTACTGACGGGATCTCTGTGCAGCTCTTGCTGTAGTCACTGTGAGGAGCATTACTGCACGAGGTACTGACGGGATCTCTGTGCAGCTCTTGCTGTAGTCACTGCGAGGAGCATTACTGCACGATGTACTGACTAAATCTCTGTGCAGCTCCTGCTGTTCTCACTGCGAGGAGCAATTACTGCACGAGGTACTGACGGGATCTCTGTGCAGCTCTTGCTGTAGTCACTGTGAGGAGCATTACTGTATGAGGTACTGACGGGATCTCTGTGCAGCTCTTGCTGTAGTCACTGTGAGGAGCATTACTGCACGAGGTACTGACGGGATCTCTGTGCAGCTCTTGCTGTCGTCACTGTGAGGAGCATTACTGCTCGTGGTACTGACGGGATCTCTGTGCAGCTCTTTCTGTAGTCACTGTGAGGAGCATTACTGCACGAGGTACTGACGGGATCTCTGTGCAGCTCTTGCTGTAGTCACTGTGAGGAGAATTACTGCATGAGGTACTGACGGGATCTCTGTGCAGCTCTTGCTGTAGTCACTGTGAGGAGCATTACTGCACGAGGTACTGATGGGATCTCTGCAGCTCCTGCTGTAGTCACTGTGAGGAGCATTACTGCACAAGGTACTGATGGGATCTCTGTGCAGCTCTTGCTGTAGTCACTGTGAGGAGCTTTACTGTACGAGGTACTGATGGGATCTCTGTGCAGCTCTTGCTGTAGTCACTGTGAGGACCATTACTGCACGAGGTACTGACGGGATCTCTGTGCAGCTCTTGCTGTAGTCACTGTGAGGAGCATTACAGCACGAGGTACTGACGGGATCTCTGTGCAGCTCTTGCTGTAGTCACTGTGAGGAGCATTACTGCACGAGGTACTGACGGGATCTCTGTGCAGCTCTTGCTGTAGTCACTGTGAGGAGCATTACTGCACGAGGTACTAACGGGATCTCTGTGCAGCTCTTGCTGTAGTCACTGTGAGGAGCATTACTGCACAAGGTACTGATGGGATCTGTGTGCAGCTCTTGCTGTAGTCACTGTGAGGAGCATTACTGCACGAGGTACTGACGGGATCTCTGCACATTACTGCAAGAGGTACTGATGGGATCTCTGTGCAGCTCTTGCTGTAGTCACTGTGAGGAGCAATTACTGCATGAGGTACTGACGGGATCTCTGTGCAGCTCTCGCTGTAGTCACTGTGAGGAGCATTACTGCACGAGGTACTGATGGGATCTCTGTGCAGCTCTTGCTGTAGTCACTGTGAAGAGCATTACTGCACGAGGTACTGTTGGGATCTCTGTGCAGTTCTTGCTGTAGTCACTGTGAGGAGCATTACTGCATGAGGTACTGACGGGATCTGTGTGCAGCTCTTGCTGTAGTCACTGTGAGGAGCTTTACTGCACGAGGTACTGACGGGATCTCTGTGCAGCTCTTGCTGTAGTCACTGTGAGGAGCATTACTGCATGAGGTACAGACGGGATCTCTGTGCAGCTCTTGCTGTAGTCACTGTGAGGAGCATTACTGCACGAGGTACTGATGGGATCTCTGTGCAGCTTCTGCTGTAGTCACTGTGAGGAGCATTACTGACGGGATCTCTGTGCAGCTCTTGCTGTAGTCACTGTGAGGAGCATTACTGCACGAGGTACTGACGGGATCTCTGTGCAGCTCTTGCTGTAGTCACTGTGAGGAGCATTACTGCACGAGGTACTGACGGGATCTCTGTGCAGCTCTTGATGTAGTCACTGTGAGGAGCATTACTGCATGAGGTACTGACGGGATCTCTATGCAGCTCTTGCTGTAGTCACTGTGAGGAGCATTGCTGCATGAGGTACTGACGGGATCTCTGTGCAGCTCCTGCTGTAGTCACTGTGAGGAGCATTACTGTATGAGGCAATGACGGGATCTCTGTGCAGCTCCTGCTGAAGTCACTGTGAGGAGCATTACTGCACGAGGTACTGACGGGATCTCTGTGCAGCTCATGCTGTAGTCACTGTGAGGAGCATTACTGCACGAGGTACTGACGGGATCTCTGTGCAGCTCTTGCTGTAGTCACTGTGAGGAGCATTACTGCACAAGGTACTGAAGGAATCTCTGTGCAGCTCTTGCTGTAGTCACTGTGAGGAGCATTACTGCACGAGGTACTATAGGAATCTCTGTGCAGCTCTTGCTGTAGTCACTGTGAGGAGCATTACTGCACGAGGTACTGACGGGATCTGTGTGCAGCTCTTGCTGTAGTCACTGTGAGGAGCATTACTGCATGAGGAAGTGACGGAATCTCTGTGCAGCTCTTGCTGTAGTCACTGTGAGGAACATTACTGCACGAGGTACTGACGGGATCTCTGTGCAGCTCTTGCTGTAGTCACTGTGAGGAACATTACTGCACGAGGTACTGACGGGATCTCTGTGCAGCTCTTGCTGTCGTCACTGTGAGGAGCATTACTGCACGAGGCACTGAAGGGATCTCTGTGCAGCTCTTGCTGTAGTCACTGTGAGGAGCATTACTGCACGAGGTACTGAAGGGATCTCTGTGCAGCTCTTGCTGTAGTCATTGTGAGGAGCATTACTGCACGAGGTACTGAAGGGATCTCTGTGCAGCTCTTGCTGTAGTCACTGTGAGGAGCATTACTGCACGATGTACTGACAGGATCTCTGTGCAGACCTTGCTGTAGTCACTGTGAGGAGCATTACTGCACGAGGTACAGATGGGATCTCTGTGCAGCTCTTGCTGTAGTCACTGTGAGGAGCATTACTGCACGAGGTGCTGACGGGATCTCTGTGCAGCTCTTGCTGTAGTCACTGTGAGGAGCATTACTGCACGAGGTGCTGACGGGATCTCTGTGCAGCTCTTGCTGTAGTCACTGTGAGGAGCATTACTGCATGAGGTATTGACGGGATCTCTGTGCAGCTCTTGCTGTAGTCACTGTGAGGAGCATTACTGCATGAGCTACTGACGGGATCTCTGTGCAGCTCTTGCTGTAGTCACTGTGAGGAGCATTACTGCACGAGGTACTGACGGGATCACTGTGCAGCTCCTGCTGTAGTCACTGAGAGGAGCATTACTGCATGAGGTATTGACGGGATCTCTGTGCAGCTCTTGCTGTAGTCACTGTGAGGAGCATTACTGCATGAGGTACTGACAGGATCTCTGTGCAGCTCTTGCTGTTGTCACTGTGAGGAGCATTACTGTATGAGGCAATGACGGGATCTCTGTGCAGCTCTTGCTGTAGTCACTGTGAGGAGCATTACTGCACAAGCTACTGACGGGATCTCTGTGCAGCTCTTGCTGTAGTCACTGTGAGGAGCATTACTGCACGAGGTACTGACGGGATCTCTGTGCAGCTCTTGCTGTAGTCACTGTGAGGAGCATTACTGCACGAGGTACTGACGCGATCTCTGTGCAGCTCTTGCTGTAGTCACTGTGAGGAGCATTACTGTATGAGGTACTGACGGGATCTCTGTGCAGCTCTTGCTGTAGTCACTGTGAGGAGCATTAATGCACGAGGTACTGATGGGATCTCTGTGCAGCTCCTGCTGTAGTCACTGTGAGGTGCATTACTGCATGAGGTACTGACGGGATCTCTGTGCAGCTCATGCTGTAGTCACTGTGAGGAGCATTACTGCACGAGGTACTGACGGGATCTCTGTGCAGCTCTTGCTGTAGTCACTGTGAGGAGCATTACTGCACGAGGTACTGACGCGATCTCTGTGCAGCTCTTGCTGTAGTCACTGTGAGGAGCATTACTGCACGAGGTACTGACGGGATCTCTGTGCAGCTCTTGCTGTAGTCACTGTGAGGAGCATTACTGTATGAGGTACTGACGGGATCTCTGTGCAGCTCTTGCTGTAGTCACTGTGAGGAGCATTAATGCACGAGGTACTGACGGGATCTCTGTGCAGCTCTTGCTGTAGTCACTGTGAGGTGCATTACTGCATGAGGTACTGACGGGATCTCTGTGCAGCTCTTGCTGTAGTCACTGTGAGGAGCATTACTGCAGGAGGTACTGACGGGATCTCTGTGCAGCTCCTGCTGTAGTCACTGTGAGGTGCATTACTGCACGAGGTACTGACGGGATCTCTGTGCAGCTCTTGCTGTAGTCACTGTGAGGAGCATTACTGCACGAGGCACTGAAGGGATCTATGTGCAGCTCTTGCTGTAGTCACTGTGAGGAGCATTACTGCACGAGGTACAGACGGGATCTCTGTGCAGCTCTTGCTGTAGTCACTGTGAGGAGCATTACTGCACGTGGTACTGAATGGATCTCTGTGCAGCTCTTGCTGTAGTCACTGTGAGGAGCATTACTGCACGAGGTACTGACGGGATCTCTGTGCAGACCTTGCTGTAGTCACTGTGAGGAGCATTACTGCACGAGGTACTGACGGGATCTCTGTGCAGCTCTTGCTGTAGTCACTGTGAGGAGCATTACTGCACGAGGTGCTGACGGGATCTCTGTGCAGCTCTTGCTGTAGTCACTGTGAGGAGCATTATTGCACGAGGTGCTGACGGGATCTCTGTGCAGCTCTTGCTGTAGTCACTGTGAGGAGCATTACTGCATGAGGTATTGACGGGATCTCTGTGCAGCTCTTGCTGTAGTCACTGTGAGGAGCATTACTGCACGAGGTACTGACGCGATCTCTGTGCAGCTCTTGCTGTAGTCACTGTGAGGAGCATTACTGCACGAGGTACTGATGGGATCTCTGTGCAGCTCTTGCTGTTGTCACCGTGAGGAGCATTACTGCATGAGGTACTGACAGGATCTCTGTGCAGCTCTTGCTGTTGTCACTGTGAGGAGCATTACTGTATGAGGCAATGACGGGATCTCTGTGCAGCTCTTGCTGTAGTCAATGTGAGGAGCATTACTGCACAAGCTACTGACGGGATCTCTGTGCAGCTCTTGCTGTAGTCACTGTGAGGAGCATTACTGCACGAGGTACTGACGGGATCTATGTGCAGCTTTTGCTGTAGTCACTGTGAGGAGCATTACTGCACGAGGTACTGACGCGATCTCTGTGCAGCTCTTGCTGTAGTCACTGTGAGGAGCATTACTGTATGAGGTACTGACGGGATCTCTGTGCAGCTCTTGCTGTAGTCACTGTGAGGAGCATTAATGCACAAGGTACTGACGGGATCTCTGTGCAGCTCCTGCTGTAGTCACTGTGAGGTGCATTACTGCATGAGGTACTGACGGGATCTCTGTGCAGCTCATGCTGTAGTCACTGTGAGGAGCATTACTGCACGAGGTACTGACGGGATCTCTGTGCAGCTCTTGCTGTAGTCACTGTGAGGAGCATTACTGCACGAGGTACTGACGCGATCTCTGTGCAGCTCTTGCTGTAGTCACTGTGAGGAGCATTACTGCACGAGGTACTGACGGGATCTCTGTGCAGCTCTTGCTGTAGTCACTGTGAGGAGCATTACTGTATGAGGTACTGACGGGATCTCTGTGCAGCTCTTGCTGTAGTCACTGTGAGGAGCATTAATGCACGAGGTACTGACGGGATCTCTGTGCAGCTCTTGCTGTAGTCACTGTGAGGTGCATTACTGCATGAGGTACTGACGGGATCTCTGTGCAGCTCTTGCTGTAGTCACTGTGAGGAGCATTACTGCATGAGGTACTGACGGGATCTCTGTGCAGCTCCTGCTGTAGTCACTGTGAGGTGCATTACTGCATGAGGTACTGACGGGATCTCTGTGCAGCTCTTGCTGTAGTCACTGTGAGGTGCATTATTGCATGAGGCACTGACAGGATCTCTGTGCAGCTCTTGCTGTAGTCACTGTGAGGAGCATTACTGCACGAGGTACTGATGGGATCTCTGTGCAGCTCTTGCTGTAGTCACTGTGAGGAGCATTACTGCACGAGATGCTGACGGGATCTCTGTGCAGCTCTTGCTGTAGTCACTGTGAGGAGCATTACTGCACGAGGTGCTGACGGGATCTCTGTGCAGCTCTTGCTGTAGTCACTGTGAGGAACATTACTGCATGAGGTATTGACGGGATCTCTGTGCAGCTCTTGCTGTAGTCACTTTGAGGAGCATTACTGCATGAGCTACTGACGGGATCTCTGTGCAGCTCTTGCTGTAGTCACTGTGAGGAGCATTACTGCACGAGGTACTGACGGGATCACTGTGCAGCTCCTGCTGTAGTCACTGTGAGGAGCATTACTGCATGAGGTATTGACGGGATCTCTGTGTAGCTCTTGCTGTAGTCACTGTGAGGAGCATTACTGCACGAGGTACTGACGCGATCTCTGTGCAGCTCTTGCTGTAGTCACTGTGAGGAGCATTACTGCACGAGGTACTGACGGGATCTCTGTGCAGCTCTTGCTGTAGTCACTGTGAGGAGCATTACTGCACGAGGTACTGATGGGATCTCTGTGCAGATCTTGCTGTTGTCACCGTGAGGAGCATTACTGCACGAGGTACTGACGGGATCTCTGTGCAGCTCTTGCTGTAGTCACTGTGAGGAGCATTACTGCACGAGGTACTGACGCGATCTCTGTGCAGCTCTTGCTGTAGTCACTGTGAGGAGCATTACTGTATGAGGTACTGACGGGATCTCTGTGCAGCTCTTGCTGTAGTCACTGTGAGGAGCATTACTGTATGAGGTACTGACGGGATCTCTGTGCAGCTCTTGCTGTAGTCACTGTGAGGAGCATTAATGCACGAGGTACTGACGGGATCTCTGTGCAGCTCCTGCTGTAGTCACTGTGAGGTGCATTACTGCATGAGGTACTGACGGGATCTCTGTGCAGCTCTTGCTGTAGTCACTGTGAGGAGCATTACTGCACGAGGTACTGACGGGATCTCTGTGCAGCTCTTGCTGTAGTCACTGTGAGGAGCATTACTGCACGAGCTACTGACGGGATCTCTGTGCAGCTCTTGCTGTAGTCACTGTGAGGAGCATTACTGCACGAGGTACTGACGGGATCTCTGTGCAGCTCTTGCTGTAGTCACTGTGAGGAGCATTACTGTATGAGGTACTGACGGGATCTCTGTGCAGCTCTTGCTGTAGTCACTGTGAGGAGCATTAATGCACGAGGTACTGACGGGATCTCTGTGCAGCTCTTGCTGTAGTCACTGTGAGGTGCATTACTGCATGAGGTACTGATAGGATCTCTGTGCAGCTCTTGCTGTAGTCACTGTGAGGAGCATTACTGCACGAGGTACTGATGGGATCTCTGTGCAGCTCTTGCTGTTGTCACCGTGAGGAGCATTACTGAACGAGGTACTGACGGGATCTCTGTGCAGCTCTTGCTGTAGTCACTGTGAGGAGCATTACTGCACGAGGTACTGATGGGATCTCTGTGCAGCTCTTGCTGTAGTCTCTGTGAGGAGCATTACTGCATGAGGTACTGACAGGATCTCTGTGCAGCTCTTGCTGTAGTCACTGTGAGGAGCATTACTGTATGAGGCAATGACGGGATCTCTGTGCAGCTCTTGCTGTAGTCACTGTGAGGAGCATTACTGCACAAGCTACTGACGGGATCTCTGTGCAGCTCTTGCTGTAGTCACTGTGAGGAGCATTACTGCACGAGGTACTGACGGGATCTCTGTGCAGCTCTTGCTGTAGTCACTGTGAGGAGCATTACTGCACGAGGTACTGACGCGATCTCTGTGCAGCTCTTGCTGTAGTCACTGTGAGGAGCATTACTGTATGAGGTACTGACGGGATCTCTGTGCAGCTCTTGCTGTAGTCACTGTGAGGAGCATTACTGTATGAGGTACTGACGGGATCTCTGTGCAGCTCTTGCTGTAGTCACTGTGAGGAGCATTAATGCACGAGGTACTGACGGGATCTCTGTGCAGCTCCTGCTGTAGTCACTGTGAGGTGCATTACTGCATGAGGTACTGACGGGATCTCTGTGCAGCTCTTGCTGTAGTCACTGTGAGGAGCATTACTGCACGAGGTACTGACGGGATCTCTGTGCAGCTCTTGCTGTAGTCACTGTGAGGAGCATTACTGCACGAGGTACTGTCGCGATCTCTGTGCAGCTCTTGCTGTAGTCACTGTGAGGAGCATTACTGCACGAGGTACTGACGGGATCTCTGTGCAGCTCTTGCTGTAGTCACTGTGAGGAGCATTACTGTATGAGGTACTGACGGGATCTCTGTGCAGCTCTTGCTGTAGTCACTGTGAGGAGCATTAATGCACGAGGTACTGACGGGATCTCTGTGCAGCTCTTGCTGTAGTCACTGTGAGGTGCATTACTGCATGAGGTACTGATAGGATCTCTGTGCAGCTCTTGCTGTAGTCACTGTGAGGAGCATTACTGCATGAGGTACTGACGGGATCTCTGTGCAGCTCCTGCTGTAGTCACTGTGAGGTGCATTACTGCATGAGGTACTGCCGGGATCTCTGTGCAGCTCTTGCTGTAGTCACTGTGAGGTGCATTACTGCATGAGGCACTGAAGGGATCTCTGTGCAGCTCTTGCTGTAGTCACTGTGAGGAGCATTAATGCGCGAGGTACTGAAGAGCGACGTGCCAGGGGCGGTGCTGAGGAAACAATGACGAGTTCAGGAAATTACATGCACAAAGTTCCACAGTGCAAACATAAAAGCAAAGTATTCTGTATAACATCGTGAATTGTATTGTGTAGCCAGGCCGACAGGGAGAGGGTAATTAACGCAGGTACGTCTGTAGCATCGATACTAACCGAGGGGAGCAATGATGAATTGCTCCGGTGTCACGTTCCCCCCGCTGCGAGTTGTAAACTTATCTATACCTCACAGCGAGATCAATACTTCATCATCGGTGGCCATACGCCCTCTGATAATGAATAGGCCCCATGGTCACAGAGAAGCTGGTGAATGGAAAGCCGCTTATGAGGACATACTGTAGGGGCAGCAGTTTTGTTTTATTTATTTCCTATTCCGACCTCTTTGCGAATTCCCCCATAGCCGTTGTTCTGCTCATTACTTATTATACCGCTCAGTATAGCACTAATTAATGTGACTGTGGTTTTGTTTTTACCCATTTCCTCAGATAAATGTGGATTTTGTTCTATTTTACCATCATTATCCTTTTGTCACTTCTCAACTCTTTGAACAAATAAGACACATTGTTTATTTTTTTATTTTAACATAAAGGGATCTGCAGTATGTACTAAGCCTTGGATGGAGATAAATGACCAACCAATCAACTCCTAGCTATCACTCTACATGCTGTGTTCGAAAAATAACAGTTAGGAGCTGATTGGTTGGTACTTTATCGCCATCCACTTTACCTCTCTTTAAGACTTTGTACATATACCCCAAAGTAAGTTATCCCTCGTTAACCTTTAATATGGAGCTAGTCATACCTAACACCTCTACACATGATGGTACAACTCTTTGTATTGTGTGAATAATATTATTATATTACATTATATGTACCAACTGATCCCTTATATGTCCTTACAGTTACATATGTATATTTATTAGTGTATGCATTCCTTCCACTTATATATAATAAATACCTAACAAATCCCATGTTTGTAGCTCTGGTTTTTACAACGTAACAAAGCTTAAGAACAACCCTGATAAGGGTTGTCCTGCTTGACCACCACACGCAGTCTCGGACTGACCAATGGGCCAACACTACATGGCGGTTAGGGGCCGCTTTCCTATACAATGCTATGGTAATCCCATGATGTGCACTTAGAAAAGTATTCTGCACCCTATGGTGCTTACATGGTGAATAAAACCCCCATTATAATGCTCACACAATATCTAACCTACTATATGGCAAGGACTATAGACATCTGCTTCCTGCACAATTTTCCTACTATGCAATTTGCTGCCATTTTTAGGTCTCCTTTGCCCAATAAGCAGATTCTGCATAATATGTCACTGCCTCCTGCACCCAGAGGTCCTGGATCCTGTGCTCCCGGCCCCAGTCATGCCCCCACAAAGTCATGCCAGCCAAATGTGGGGCACAGGGAGCGTGATGTGCTTGTGATGCCGGGACTGTAGATGTTGCCTGGGGCAGGGCAGCGAATCTGGGAAGAAATCACCGCATAGGACAACACAGAGGCACAAATCCAGCAAAGTGTCATCAATTTTATTATTTTACAATAATTATCTATTATATCTACATGTGTTGATGGCTGTAATGGGAAAGCAAATATGGATGCTGAAAGCCATGTTCATGTCAGTGCTTCGGGCATTAGGTGACACAAAATAATGGGAAGACTAGACAAGTCATATATCTCCAAGGCAGTGACCACGCATCCATCAATTCATTAAAGCTTTCTTATCAGTATTTAACCAATAGTGTAGTTGTAAGAGATTTAGGCCCTCATTCAGAGCCACTCGCTAGCGGCAGTACGCTCGTTCCGAGCGATGTTCGCACATCTGCGCATGCGTACGGATCGTTATACGCATGCGCGAACCAGTCAGTGCGGCCGAAATTCATGTGCTCGCAAAATAGCGAATGCCTGATAATTTGAGTGACAGGATGAGGCGTATGTGGGTGGTAACAGGGGAAGGTGCTTGAAAACGGGGAGTGGAAATCAGAACGCAGGCGTGCTTAAAGGTCAAAACGGGCGTTTTATGGGTGTGCATATTTAAAACAGCAGCGTCATTGACCACGTCACTGGGTTTTTTTTAAGCCAGAACTGTTCGCAAAATTGTCGTAGCAAAAACCAAAAACAAGAATAGCGAGCAGTTCATACGCTGGTCGATGTACTCGATTAATCTAATAAATAGCGGACATGACGTATGGTGCGAGCGGCCAGGGGGCGTTTTTAACAAATAAACGAGCGTATGTTTTGCTCGCTCGTTCAGACTTAGAGGTGTGAACAGACTGCAATTTGCGAACGGATCATTTGAATAGCCACCCCTTGTTTTTGAACGAACGACCGCAAATAGCGAACGGCTCTGAATCAGGCCCTTATACCCTTATATGTCAGTGATGTCTGGAGCCTGATAGCCGGATGGTATAAGAGTGTGAGACAAAGCAAATTCTGTACATCAGCCTTTTCCTCGAGGCTGACCTGGCTGCAGATGGTGCTGAGTTCCATAGATGTTGGAGGAGGGTCCTGGATATGAACCATTTATATCCTAAGCAGGAGAGCTAACGAGCAAGATAAATGACGTTTTCTAATATACTTTATTTCACTTTGTAATAAATATCTATTTAACTGAGATATTTGTTTGTCTGGCTTAATTAACATCTTTGTATGCAAGCAACTTATCTTGTTCCACCGAGACTAATAGCATTTACATCCTACTGTATCATCTTTGTGATAAACATAGATTAGTACAAGGGATACAAGCTATGGTTAACAGGAAAATCATATAAATCTTATAAGACTTAATAATTATACATCATAGAAAGAAATACATGTATACTTTACAATTCAACAATCCTATGTTGTAAGGGAATCAGTAAGACATGCTGCCAGACCTAAACCCAGCGGATGTAATACCGACGCTGGAAGACAGAACAGTGAAGATCCCGATAGGGTGAGTATTTTAACTATTCCGAACCTTTTCCCCTCCCCTAACCCTCCTTTAGGGGTGCCTAAAACTAACCTCCCCCTAGTGCCTAACCCTAACCTCCCCCCTAGTGCCTAACCCTAACCTCCCCCCTAGTGCCTAACCCTAACCTCCCTCCCTAGTGCCTAACCCTAACCTCCCCCTTAGTGCCTAACCCTAACCTCCCCCCTAGTGCCTAACCCTAACCTCCCTCCCTAGTGCCTAACCCTAACCTCCCCTAGTGCCTAACCCTAACCTCCCCCCTAGAGCCTAACTCTAACCTCCTCACTAGTGCCTAACCCAAACCACCCCCCCTAGTGCCTAACCCTAACCTCCCCTCCTAGTGCCTAACCCAAACCTCCCCACTAGTGCCTAACCCTAACCTCCCCTTCTAGTGCCTAACCCTAACCTCCACCCCAGGGATGCCTAACCCTCCCCCCATGTGCCTAACCCTAACCTCCCCCAAGTGCCTAACCCTAACCTCCCCCTTAGTGCCTAACCCTAACCTCCCCCCTAGTGCCTAAACCTAAGCTCCCCCCTAGGGGCTAACCCTAACCTTCCCCCCCTAGTGCCTAACCCTAACCTCCCCCCTAGTGCCTAAACCTAACCTCCCCCCTAGTGCCTAACTCTAACCTCCCCCCTAGTGCCTAACCCTAACCTCCCCCCTAGTGCCTAACCCTAACCTCCCCTCCTAGTGCCTAACCCTAACCTCCCCCCCTAGTGCCTAACCCTAACCTCCCCTCCTAGTGCCTAACCCTTACCTCCATCCAGGGATGCCTAACCCTCCCCCCTAGTGCCTAACCCTAACCTCCCCCCAGTGGCTAACCCTAACCTCCCCCCTAGTGCCTAACCCTAACCTTCCCCCCCTAGTGCCTAACCCTAACCTCCCCCCTAGTGCCTAAACCTAACCTCCCCCTAGGGCCTAACCCTTACCTCCCCCTAGTGCCTACACCTAACCTCCCCCCCTAGGGCCTAACCCTAACCTCCCCCCTAGTGCCTAACCCTAACCTCCCCCCAGGGGTGCCTAAACCTAACCTCCCCCCTAGGGCCTAACCCTAACCTCCCCCCAGGGGTGCCTAACCCTAACCTCCCCCCAGGGCCTAACCCTAACCTCCCCCCAGGGGTGCCTAAAGCTAACCTCCCCCCTAGGGTCTAACCCTAACCTCCCCCCAGGAGTGCCTAACCCTAACCTCCCCCCCAGGGCCTAACCCTAACCTCCCCCCAGGGGTGCCTAAACCTAACCTCCTCCTAGGGCCTAACCCTAACCTCCCACAGGGGTGCCTAACCCTAACCTCCCCTCTAGTGCCTAACCCTAACCTCTCCCCTTAGTGCCTAACCCTAACCTCCCCCCAGGGGTGCCTAACCCTAACCTCCCCCCCTAGTGCCTAACCCTAACCTCCCCCCTTGTGCCTAATCCTAACCTCCCTCCCTAGTGCCTAACCCTAACCTCCCCCTAGTGCCTAAACCTAACCTCCCCCCCTAGTGCCTAACGCTAACCTCCCCCTAGTGCCTAACCCTAACCTCCCCCCTAGTGCCTAACCCTAACCTCCCCTCCTAGTGCCTAACCCTAACCTCCCTCACTAGTCACAGAAAAAAGGAATTTGCCCCCCAGCACACTGCAGCTAAATCAAAAATACTTGAATCCTACATGATAATAAAAATTCAGAGGTATTAGTTACATACATTTGCAAATATATGAATAAGCGCTGGGCCGACGTCAAGGCTCCTCTATACCAGCGTCCCTAACATTAAGGGGTTCAAGTCCGAGAAGCAAGGCACCCCAAAAAATTCCAGCCAAGGACCATCCCCAGGGCATCACACGAAAAGGGGAAAAAGGTGATAGTGAAGTGTAAAGGATAGATGTGTAAGATAAATCAATAAGTGTTAATGAAATGTAAAAGAATTAAAATGACATAAATAATATACAAATGAATAGAGAAGTGAAAAAATATTCTATGTGAAGTAAGTGGTGATGCCATGAGAAAGGTCCAGCCAGAACAAACCCGGGGGCCCCACTCCCAAACGCTCACCCCAAAATAATTATTGCTACATAATAGTAGCACCCACTCTGGGTCATATAATTACAAATTGGTATACTGCATGATAACAGTACATATATAAGCTGAGAGCTAACTTACCTTGGAGGTACCCCAAAAAACCTCCACATGGCACTATAAGGATCAGCACCTCCCCCCTTTTGCTTAACCCTACCCCCTAGTGCCTAACCCTAAACTCCCCCCTAGTGCCGAACACTAACCATCCCCCTTAGTGCCTAACCCTAACCTCCCACCCTAGTGCCTAACCCTAACCTCCCCCTAGTGCCTAACCCTAACCTCCCCCTCTAGTGCATAACCCTAACCTCCCCCCTAGTGCCTAACCCTAACCTCCCCCTCTAGTGCATAACCCTAACCTCCCCCCCTAGTGCTTAACCCTAACTTCCCCCCTAGTGCCTAACCCTAACCACCCTCTCTAGTGCATAACCCTAACCTCCCCCCCTAGTGCATAACCCTAACCTCCCCCCCTAGTGCATAACCCTAACCCTCCCCTCTAGTGCATAACCCTAACCTCCCCCCTAGTGCCTAACCCTAACCCTTCTCCCTAGTGCATAACCCTAACCCTCCCCTATAGTTTATAACCCTAACCTCCCCCCTAGTGCCTAACCCTAACCTTCCCCCCTAGTGCCTAACCCTAAGCTCCCCCCTAGGGCCTAACCCTAACCTCCCCCCAGGGGTGCCTAAACCTAACCTCCCCCCTAGGGCCTATCCCTAACCTCCCTCCAGGGGTGCTTAACCCTAACCTCCCCCCCAAGGGTGCCTAACCCTAACCTCCCTCCCAGGGCCTAACCCTATCCTCCCCCCAGGGGTGCCTAACCCTAACCTCCCTCCCAGATCCTAACCTTAACCTCCCCCCAGGGGTGCCTAAACCTAACCCCTCCTTCCTGCACCCTAAACCTAACCCTCCCAGGGGTGCCTAACCCTAACCTCCCCCCAGTGCCTAACCCTAACCCCCCCTTTCCCTAGCTTGACCATAACCTTCCCCGGGTGGGTGCCTAATCCTAAATCCACCCGGGGGGGTCCCTAAACCTAACCCCTCCATCCCCGGGCTAAGTGTTCTACTTAACTGGCGCGGAAGATCGGGATGGGCGGGTCGGCGTTCCAGCTCGGGATTAACATAGGCATCTGTATTTCTATGCCTATGTTAAATCCCTTGCCGGGATTACGCTGTCGGGAAGCCGGCGGTCTGCATTTCAACCACCAGCTTCCTGACCGCATACCGTTGTAAAATATGTTTGGAATTTTCTTAATTGTGTCCAGTATTACTATATTAGGGAGAAATATAATCAGAATAAAGTTAGAAATTCTCAATTATAATCCAACCAATTTTAATTCTGGAACAATTAAAAAAAAAACAAATTGGTCTGGTAGCATCGCGTTTGCTAAATCTCACTTACCTGACATAATCGAGGAGATCACGAGGACTGGCTGCCAAAATGTGGCAAACATCACTGAATAATAAGCTGCCTATCGGTTCATGGCTTCAGGAATGTACAATTATTATTATTATTATCGATTATTTATATGGTGCCTTACAAGGTACATAACCAAAAAAGGGACTTACAGTAAAATACAATACAGTACAATGCAGGACAAGGACATGGATAATATACATTGATACATAGGTGGCCATAACACCCAATTAAGCAACAGAGCATAAGCACCAAGTGTTAGGTGTCATAGTGTTGAGTAAGAAGTAGATGAATATAAAGTAAGGAGAAGCACAAGAGGGTAGAGGGCCCTGCTCGCAAGAGCTAACATTCTCAAGGGGAGAGGCAGACAGATGGGCATGATACAGATGGGGAAGACAGGGAAGAGGGGGCATGTAGTAGCAAGTTAGGATGAGAGCTGGAAGGCTTTGATGAAGTAGTGGGTCTTGAGAGCCAGTTCGAAGGATTGTAGAGAGGTGGAGAGTCTGATGGGGAGAAGGAGCGAGTTCCAAAGGTGGGGAGCAGCATGGGCCAAGTCTTGGAGGTGGGAGTAGGAGGAAGTAATCAGTTGGCATGAGAGTCGGCATGCATTTGTTGAATGAAGAGGGCAGACAGGAGAGTGAAGTGAGATGAGGTCAGAGATGTAAATGGGAGAGGAATGGGTGAGGGCTTTGTAAGTGAGTGTGAGAACCTTGAATTGGGTTCTGAAGGGGAAGGGGAGCCAGTGGAGGGCTTGTAAGAGGGGGAGGCAGATGTAGAGCATTTGGAGAGAAAGATAAGCCATGCAGCAACATTGAGGACAGACTGGAGAGTAGTGAAATGGGAGTTGGGGAGGCCAGATAGGAGAAGGTTACAGTAATCCAATCTGGAGATGACCAGTGAGTGTATTAGGGTCTTAGTAGCATCCTTGGTGAGAAAGGGTCTGTTCCTGGAAATATTTTAAAGATGGAAATAACAGGACTGTGAGAGGTTCTGGATATGTGGTTTGAAGGAGAGGGAGGAGTCCAGGATAACTCCAAGACAGCGCACTTTGGGGCTAGAGGAGATAGCTGTGCCATCAACTGATAAAGAAATAGTGGGAAGTGATGTAATGTGGGAGGGTGGGAAGATGATCATCTTAGTCGTAGACATATTGTTTAAGAAATTGCTGGGACATCCAGGAAGATATAGCAGAAAGACAGTTGGAGATACGAGTGAGGAAAGAGGGAGAGATGTCAGGGGAGGAAAGGTAGATCTGAATATCATCAGCATACAGATGATAATGGAGGTCAAAAGAGCTGATGAGTTCACCTTGAGAGGACGTATAGAGGGAGATAAGGAGTGGTCCAGGAACAGAACATTGGGGAACACCTACTGTGAGAGGATGTGGGGGGGGGAGATAAGCCATGAGAGGAGACAGAAGGATCTATCAGAGAGGTAGGAGGTTAGCCAAGAGAGGGCAGTGTCACATAGACCAAGGGAGTGTAGGAATTGCAGCAGGAGAGGGTGATCCACAGTGTCAAAAGCAGCAGAAAGGTCAAGGAAAATGAGCAGAGAGTAGTGGCCTTTGGATTTGGCAGCAAGGAGGTCGTTGCTGACTTTATTGAGGGCAGTTTCTGTGGAGTGGAGAGAACAGAAGCCAGACTGAAGAGGGTCAAGGAGGGTGGGAAGAATGAAAGGTGGTAAGGTGACTGTAAACAATACACTCAAGGAGTTTGGATGCAAAAGAGAGGAGAGAGATGGGTCTGTAGTTGGCGAGAGTGTTAGAATCAAGAGTAGGTTTTTTAAGAATGGGGGAGACAAGGGCATGTTTGAATGCAGAAGGGACAGTGCCAGATGAGAGGGAGAGATTGAGGAGGTGGGCAAGATGGGAACAGGCACAGGGAGAGAGGTAACAGAGGAGACATGAAGGGATAGGGTCAAGGGGGGATGTGGAAAGGGGGATTGGTATGAAATACCGCCGGCCGCTTGGCCGGCGGTTCGATCCCCGTCAGCGGCAGCCCGACAGGAGCAGAGTGCGATGCAGTGGAAGCCCGACAGCGCTGGAAATCCCGATCGTGGATAGGTAAGTATTTACTAAACTAACCTAACCCCCCTAACCCTAACCCTCCTTAGGGGTGCCTAACCCTAACTTCCCCCCCAAGTGCCTAACCCTAATCCCCCCTCTAAGTGCCTAACCCTAACCACCCCCTTCTCCGCTGCCTAAACCTGTCCCCCGGGGGGGTGCCTAACCCTAAGTCCCCTCCGGGGGAGCCTAACCCTAACCCTCCCTCCCCCTAGCCTAACCCTAACCCTCCCGGGGGGGTGCCTAACCCTAAGTCCCCCCCCGGGAGCCCTAAACCTAACCCTCCCCCCCCACGGCTGTCCGCTCGCAGCGCCCGGCATCACTACGATCGTGATGCCAGGCGTCGGTCTCCCGGCATCGGGGAAATGTGGGCGCCTACATCTAGACGCCCGGCATTTCACTCTTGTCGGGAAGCCGGCTTCCGGTATTTAGGCAGTCGGCTTCCCGATTGCCTCCCTGGAAAGGGGGGGGGGACTGGATAAGGGCCAGGACTTCCTCTCCAGATACAGGGGAGAAGGATGTCAGTGTAGGTAAAATGGAAGGTGAGGGATGACCCGGGAAAGGAGGAGGTGTAGTGCTGGGGAACTGGTGGGATATGATATCCTGACATATGGAGTCAATTTTAGATGTGAAGTAGGAAGCAAAGTCAAGGGCAGAGAGCAAGGAGGGAAGGCGAGGAGGGGGTGGGCAGAGGAGGGAGTTCAGGGTGGTGAAGAGACACTGGGGATTTGAGGACTGGGAGGAGATGAGGTGCTTGAAGTATGACTGTTTAGAGAGGGAAAGGGCAGCACTGTAGGATGAGAGCATAAATTGAAATGGAGAAAATCTGCCTTAGAGCGTGATCTTCTCCACTGTCACTCGGCGGTTCGGGAACACTTTTGCAGATATCTGGTGCATTTGGAATGCCAGGGTTGAAGTGTGGATCTGCGAGGGTGAGTAGTGATAGCCGGAGCAACAGAGTCAAGAGCAGAAGTAAGGGAGGCATTGTATAGGGAAGCAGCTTGTTCAGGGCAGGAGAGAGAGAGCAAAGGAGAGAGAAGCGAGTCAAGTAGGGAAGAAAAGGATACGGTGTCGATAGCCTCAATGTTATGCCTAATGATAGTGGCCTTAGGAGGTAGAGGGGGGGAAGGGGAGAGGGATAAGTTAATAGAGAGAAGGTGATGGTCAGAGAGGGGTGATGGGGAATTGGAATAATCAGAAATATCACAAAGGTGAGTGAAGACCAGATCAAGGTAATGCCCACTCACATGGGAAGGTGAGGAGGTCCATTGGGAGAGACCAAATGAGGATGTGAGAGTAAGGAGTTTGGAAGCAGAGAGTTCAGTGGGGATATCAATTGAAATATTGAAGTCACCTAGGATAATGGAGTGAAGGTCTGAGGAGAGAAAGCGAGGGAGCCAGGAAGCAAAGTTGTCAAGGAATTTGGAGGGAGGGCCAGGGGGACGGTAAATGATAGCTACTCGCAGGTGTACTGGGTGGAAGAGGCGTATAGCATGAACCTCAAATGTAGAGAATGTAAGGGATGGTTCAGGGGGTATAAGTTGGTAGGTGTAACCAGGGGATAGAAGGACGCCAACACCACAATCATGGTGACCCCCAGGCCGAGGGTTGTGAGAGAAGGTGAGGCCCCCAGAGGAGAGAGCTGCAGCAGAAGTGGTGTCAGAAGGTGAAATCCAAGTATCAGTAATGGTTAGGAGATGCAAGTTGTTGGAGATGAAAAGGTCATGGGTGGGAACCAGTTTATTACAGACTGATCTGGCATTCCAGAGGGCACAGGATAAAGGGACAGTGTTTGTGGGAGAGATGTGAATGAGATTTACAGGATTACTATAACGAGTATGTGAGATTAATTTTGGGGTCCGAGATGAATAGAGAGGATAGATTGTGCACCAATGCTGGGAAGGGAACCTTTAGGTGGTGAGTATGGAGGGAATTTAATGAGATGTGTATGGAGGTGGGATGAGGTGGCATGGAGAGGAGGGTTGGAGGAAGGATTAGCAGTGGGGTAGTAAGACCATGGTGGGGTTAGAAGAGAATGCAAGTGTAGTAGTTGGAGAGGAGAGGTAGGAAGGCAGACAGAGGAGGGGAGATAAGGGAAGGAGAAGGTGAAGGAGGCAAGGAGAAAAGAATAAAGGTGGAAGAAGGGGGCAGAGCAGAGGATTAGGTAGACACTGAGTGAGGGGGAAGTGGAAGAAAACATGGTCATGGTGTGGCAGAGGTGGTTAGGGGGAGGAAAACTGGAAGAAGGAATAAAGTATGAATGTGAGTGACAGTGCAGGAGATTTGCAAAAAATCACATGAGAATACAGTGGAGAAAAGGTGTCTGCACAATAACAAAAGTTTATTATTGAGGGGAGTGAATGTGGAAATTTAATAGGTGGAGAAAATGAATGTTAAAGTAGCCTGTGTTAGAAGCTAGATTACATGTGGCAGGGCATAGGACTTAGGTAACAAGACATTATTTCTAAGAAGAAAACTGAAATTGGCACAGAATACAGTGAGCTTTGAGGTCTTTGTGTAATCAGAGAGCTAGCACAAAGTTTAGCAAGTACAGTGTTAAGTTCTTACAATGAGCAAGCAGAGTCCAGTGAATAATGTCCTGGTAATGCTGACATCTGGTGCTCGTATTGAATAAGTAGTTTTTGAACTCTCATTTCATGATGTTACTTTGTCCAAATGTTGTAAAGATTTCTGCTGGAGTCTGCGTGTTATCCTTCTGTTTGACTTCGGTTTAACGGCGGTATAATGGTAAAATTATGTTTAAATTGCACTTTTACTTTTGCACTTCTATATTGAGCACTACAATAACCAAAATTACTGCAACACATACTACAGTACATCTGCAACCTTTGTAACTAAAGATAGTGAATGGCATCTATGGCCATAGCTTTTATTAATTTATATTTAAAGCTCTTGAAATAAACAAATAGGGGCATATTCATCCTGGGTTGCAAAGACCCCTCTGCCCTCTAAATTGGCTAAGCATTGCTGGGACCAACCTCAAGATAGATGCCCAGGTCCCTCCTTATGGCAGAGACAACTCACCCTATGAAGTATAGCTGCCCTGCAATAACATCTAGCACCGCCATGGAGACTGAGGAGCAATCCTTTCTCGCCAAGTCGCGATTACCCTGCAAATAAATGTTTAGAATAGAGATATGCTCCGACCCCCGTGTTTTGGTTTTGGTTTTGGATCTGGATCCCCCCTGGTTTTGGATTTGGATTTGTTTTGCCAAAACCTCACCTCTGTGATTTATTTTCGTGTTTTGGTTTTGGATCTGGATTTTTTGTTAAAAAATCATAAAAACAGCTAACATTACATATAATGGGCCTTTTTGTGTTGCTACAGTATAATTAACCTCAATAACATTTATTTTCAGTCATTTCCAATCAATTTTGACCACCTCACTATATTATTTGCTTCATCTAGTTAAGGCCAAAAGGTTGCATCCAGGTAGCTGGCTGACTAAGCTAAGTGACACAGTGGGCGGCACTAACATGTGGCAGTTCAGCTTCTAATTCCAACACTGATATAGTGTGTTATACAGTGTGGGTTGGATACACCAATAGTGCACTTACTGTGACAGCAGTGTCGGCAGAGCGGGGTTGCTGACGTTGTCCTCAGTACATGGAATGGCAGTGCTGCGGTGCTGGCAGTGTCCTCAGTGAAGGGTACCGGTGACGTCGACAGTGCGGGGGTGCCAGCGGTGGCTTTAGTGCAGGTTTGCTGGCTGTGTCGGCAGTGCGGAGATGCCAGCGGTGTCCTCATTGCGGGTTTGCTGACTGTGTCGGCAGTGCGGGGGTGCCAGCGGTGTCCTCATTACAGGTTTGCTGACTGTGTCGGCAGTGCAGGGGTGTTCTCAATGCAGGGTGTCGGCAGAGCGGGTGTGCCAGCGGTGTCCTCAGTGCAGGTTTGCTGACTGTGTCGGCAGTGTGGGGGTCACTGATGGTGTCCTCAGTACATTGGGCAGCAGTGCAGGAGTGTAGGTAGCGGTGGTGTCGGAGGTGGGGGATACTGCCAGTGGGGGTGCTTGCGTTGTCGGGCAGCGGGGGATGGCGGGCGCCATCTTCTTTTTCTTGATTGTGCTGTTTTCAGTGGGCTTAACGCTGATTGGCTGAGAGCCGTGACAGACGGCTCTCTCAGCCAATCAGCGTTAAGCCCGCTCAAAACAAAACCTCGCAACTCGACAGAGGGGTCGCGAGGTTTTGCCTCGGGTCAGGGATAAGGGGCAGGCAGGGAGATCCGAGCTGCGCTCAGATCGCCCCGGATCCCTGAAATTCGGGTGGGTTCGGATCTCCGAGATCCGAACCCGCTCATCTCCAGTTTAGAATAGAAAACATAACAAACCAATAGCAATGAACTATAGCACCAAATAATCATCAAAAAGCACCAAAAAAGAGAAAGAGTGGGCAACTAACTTCTAAATATAAAGAGGAAGTAACTTCCATAACCGGCTCCTAATATACATTCCAAAAATACAATCCCTTGCTATAGGCTATGACCTCCCCAACAGATGGGAACCCTGCCAAACATACCCCTTAACCATCCACTCTCTAAACATCTCCTAGCCACCATCCTACCTATATATGTGCCATTAGGCTTAAGGTGGGTACACACATGGCAGATATATCTGTAGATGATGGTCGTTCATATAGTCGATAGGAGCTGAGTGGCTGGTAGTTTATCACTTTCTCCTTGTAAAAGAGAAAAATAAATACCCAGTAATAGTGAGAATCCAGCCTTACCTGGATACACAGCACTGGGCCTGGATACACAGCACTGGGCCTGGATACACAGCACTGGGCCTGGATACACAGCAGTGGGCCTGGATACACAGCACTGGGCCTGGATACACAGCACTGGGCCTGGATACACAGCACTGGGCCTGGATACACAGCAGTGGGCCTGGATACACAGCACTGGGCCTGGATACACAGCAGTGGGCCTGGATACACAGCAGTGGGCCTGGATACACAGCAGTGGGCCTGGATACACAGCAGTGGGCCTGGATATACAGCACTGGGCCTGGATACACAGCACTGGGCCTGGATACACAGCACTGGGCCTGGATACACAGCACTGGGCCTGTAAAGACAGGCATCATCATAATTTGAGAGGATGACAGACAATGTAACCACTGTGTTGCAACACAAAAATTGTGATTGTGGCTGCTGAGGACATATAATAAAGAAACTTTTACGGGCACAAAACTCACCACCATTCTGTGAGTAGGGTATGCCACCTTTTTATTAGGGTGGAAGACACAGTCACCGGCATTATATCTATACAGAGGGTGGCACCCACACTAAAGGCGCATATCATCCACTCATTAGACGTACTACACCAGTCTATATGTACCGGAACGTCATTTGAGGATTCCACTATAGTCCATTCTGCGAGTTTGCATTATCCAGTACAATCCTATAGACTTGGGATTGTTGTGGCTGACACAGATGGGCATTAAAGAAATATTTACTGGCAGAATACTTGTGATCATTGTGTGAGTACAGTACACCCTACAGTATATTGTATACCAAGGTGGAGGGTCAGAACTATGGGAGACAATGGAGGCGCCTGCCGCCAGGCTCCAGTACTGAAGGGGCAACTCCTCCATTGTCCACAATATATTCACCCCACTTAGGGCTGTAACTATGTACCCGGAGTATACCGTCATGGATACCTAATACATGGCACCCTTTCCTGGCACATTAGAAGCCACCATACACTTGTGGAGAACTCTGTGTCAGACCATCAGCTGCCACCTACACCTATCTATAGCCTGTCCCTACTCATTAGTGTCGCTGCTCCTCATCAGCTTCTTATGTCAGTGTGACACGTCCGGCGACCCCTCACCCACATCTCTCTGCCTTACTCCTCCCTGGCGGCAGCCCTAGCCTCGGCTCTGACCCTTGCAGCAGTCCCGGTTGATCCACTCACCAACAACTCTGTGTCCCACTCCTCCATGGCGACAGCCCAAGCCATGAACCCGTACCGATGCCCCCCACACCCACAACTTTCCATCCTGGTCCTCCCTGGCAACAGCCCAAGCCATGAACCCATACCGATGCCCCCCACACCCACAACTTTCCATCCCAGTCCTCCCTGGCTACAGCCCAAGCCATGAACCCGTAGCGATGCCCCCCACACCCACAACTTTCCATCCCAGTCCTCCCTGGCAACAGCCCTAGCCGCAGCAGAGTCCTGAGTGGCTGTCCCGAGGATAAGCGCAGCTCCAGATCTTATTCCAGGAGCTGCATGTCAACAAGGCATCGAACGAAGCTGCGGGTAAGAGGGCATGGGAGGTGGAGGAACAAGCTGCTTCTGCTGAAAAAATGATCTGTGCCATGCCATTATTCTATGTGCCACTGCGACTGTATCTGCATGCAAATCGTTATGTGACAGTGTCAGCGGCTGTGACGGGGGGCAACAAATTATAACTTGTCTCCGTGCGTCTGGGAAGAATTTACGCCCCTGTAGCCACGGGTACTCGATTTGTATGTTGGACTTCTACACACACTAGGGATATTATCACCCATTTATAAGACGTAATACACTATTGTGACTTTCTCCGTATTTATTTTATGCATCGGGAGAACATCTAAGGAGACAGTGTAACATCATTCTTTCCGAAGGGATTGTTAGCTATGTAAACTACTGCCAGTGCCTATTGAACCCCATGGACTTGATTTAGACTTTTTTGGGAGGGCAAGTTGAGACTGTGTTTCTTTCATTTTTGTACATGTTCCCCAGCACTATACAAAGAATCTATCAGTCACTTACTGTCATTGGGGAACATTGGGATCTGCATTGTACAGTAACTGTGACATTGGGTGACATTGGGATCTGCATTGTACAGTAACTGTGACATTGGGCGACATTGGGAATTGCATTGTACAGTAACTGTCATTGGGGAACATTGGGATCTGCATTGTACAGTAACTGTGACATTGGGATCTGCATTGTACAGTAACTGTGGCATTGGGATCTGCATTGTACAGTAAGTGTGGCATTGGAATCTGCATTGTACAGTAAATGTGACATTGGTATCTAAATTGTACAGTAACTGTGACATTGGCATCTGCATTGTACAGTAAATGTGACATTGGGTGAAATTTGGATCTGCATTGTACAATAACTGTGACATTGGGATCTGCATTGTTCAGTAACTGTGATATTGGGATTGTACAGTAACTGACATTGGGTTCTGCATTGTACAATATCTGTTGCATTGGGTGGCATTGGGATCTGCATTGTACAGTAACTGTGACATTAGGTGACATTGGGATCTGCATTGTACAGTAACTGACATTTGGATCTGCATTGTACAGTAACTTAGACATTGGGATCTGCATTGTACATTAACTATGACATTGGGATCTGCATTATACAGTAACTATGGCATTGGGATCTGCATTGTACCATAACTTTGACATTGGGATCTGCATTGTACAGTAACTGTGACATTGGGATCTGCATTGTACAATATCTGTGGCATTGGGCGGCATTGCGATCTGCATTGTACAGTAACTGACATTGGGATATTGGGCGACATTGGTATCTGTATTGTACAGTAACTGACATTGGGATCTGCATTGTACAGTAACTGTGACATTGGGATCCACATTGTACAGTAACTGTGACATTGGGATCTGCATTGTACAATATCTGTGGCATTGGGCGGCATTGCGATCTGCATTGTACAGTAACTGACATTGGGATATTGGGCGACATTGGTATCTGTATTGTACAGTAACTGACATTGGGATCTGCATTGTACAGTAACTTTGACATTGGGATCTGCATTGTACAGTAACTATGACATTGGGTGCCATCGGGATCTGCATTGTACAGTACTTAACATTGTGATCTGCAATCTACAGTAACTGTGACATTGGGATCTGCATTGTACAGAAACTTTGACATTGGGATCTGCATTGTACAGTAACTTAGACATAGGGATCTGCATTGTACAGTAACTGTGACATTGGGATCTGCATTGTGCAGTAACTGTGACATTGGACTCTGCATTGTACAGTAACTGTGACATTGGGATCTGCAATGTACAGTAACTGTGACATTGGGATCTGCATTGTGCAGTAACTGTGACATTGGGATCTGCAATGTACAGTAACTGTGACATTAGGATCTGCATTGTGCAGTAACTGTGACATAGTGATCAGCATTGTACAGTAACTGTGACATAGTGATCTGCATTGTACAGTAACTTTGACATTGGGATCTGCATTCCACAGTAACTGTGACATTGGGATCTGCATTGTACACTAACTGAGACATTGGACTCTGCATTGCACAGTAACTGTGACATTGGGATCTGCATTGTACACTAACTGTGACATTGGGATCTGAATTGTGCAGTAACTGTGACATTGGACTCTGCATTGTACAGTAACTGTGACATTGGGATCTGCATTTTTACAGTAACTGTGACATAGGGATCTGCATTGTACAGTAACTGTGACATTGGGATCTGCATTGTACAGTAACTGTGACATTGGGATCTGCATTGTACAATATCTGTGGCATTGGGCGGCATTGCGATCTGCATTGTACAGTAACTGACTATGGGATATTGGGCGACATTGGTATCTGTATTGTACAGTAACTGACATTGGGATCTGCATTGTACAGTAACTTTGACATTGGGATCTGCATTGTACAGTAACTATGACATTGGGTGCCATCGGGATCTGCATTGTACAGTACCTAACATTGTGATCTGCAATCTACAGTAACTGTGACATTGGGATCTGCATTGTACAGAAACTTTGACATTGGGATCTGCATTGTACAGTAACTTAGACATAGGGATCTGCATTGTACAGTAACTGTGACATTGGGATCTGCATTGTGCAGTAACTGTGACATTGGACTCTGCAGTGTACAGTAACTGTGACATTGGGATCTGCATTGTGCAGTAACTGTGACATTGGACTCTGCATTGTACAGTAACTGTGACATTGGGATCTGCAATGTACAGTAACTGTGACATTGGGATCTGCATTGTGCAGTAACTGTGACATTAGGATCTGCATTGTGCAGTAACTGTGACATAGTGATCTGCATTGTACAGTAACTGTGACATAGTGATCTGCATTGTACAGTAACTTTGACATTGGGATCTGCATTCCACAGTAACTGTGACATTGGGATCTGCATTGTACACTAACTGAGACATTGGACTCTGCATTGCACAGTAACTGTGACATTGGGATCTGCATTGTACACTAACTGTGACATTGGGATCTGAATTGTGCAGTAACTGTGACATTGGACTCTGCATTGTACAGTAACTGTGACATTGGGATCTGCATTTTTACAGTAACTGTGACATAGGGATCTGCATTGTACAGTAACTGTGACATTGGGATCTGCATTGTACAGTAACTGTGACATAGGGATCTGCATTGTACAGTAACTGTGACATTGGGATCTGCATTCCACAGTAACTGTGACATTGGGATCTGCATTGAGCAGTAACTGTGACATAGGACTCTGCATTGTACAGTAACTGTGACATTGGACTCTGCAGTGTACAGTAACTGTGACATTGGGATCTGCATTGTGCAGTAACTGTGACATTGGGATCTGTATTGTACAGTAACTGTGACATAGGGATCTGCATTGAACAGTAACTGTGACATTGGGATCTGCATTGTACAGTAACTGTGACATTGGACTCTGCATTGTACAGTAACTGTGACATTGGACTCTGCATTGTACAGTAACTGTGACATTGGACTCTGCATTGTACACTTACTGTGACATTGGACTCTGCATTGTACAGTAACTGTGACATTGGACTCTGCATTGTACAGTAACTGTGACATTGGGATCTGCATTGTACAGTAACTGTGACATTGGGATCTGCATTGTGCAGTAACTGTGACATTGGACTCTGCATTGTACAGTAACTGTGACATTGGACTCTGCATTGTACACTTACTGTGACATTGGACTCTGCATTGTACAGTAACTGTGACATTGGACTCTGCATTGTACACTTACTGTGACATTGGACTCTGCATTGTGCAGTAACTGTGACATTGGACTCTGCATTGTACAGTAACTGTGACATTGGGATCTGCATTGTACAGTAACTGTGACATTGGGATCTGCATTGTGCAGTAACTGTGACATTGGACTCTGCATTGTACAGTAACTGTGACATAGGGATCTGCATTGTACAGTAACTGTGACATTGGACTCTGCATTGTACAGTAACTGTGACATAGGGATCTGCATTGTACAGTAACTGTGACATTGGACTCTGCATTGTACACTTACTGTGACATTGGACTCTGCATTGTACAGTAACTGTGACATAGGGATCTGCATTGTACAGTAACTGTGACATTGGACTCTGCATTGTACAGTAACTGTGACATTGGACTCTGCATTGTACAGTAACTGTGACATTGGACTCTGCATTGTACAGTAACTGTGACATTGGACTCTGCATTGTACAGTAACTGTGACATTGGACTCTGCATTGTACAGTAACTGTGACATTGGACTCTGCACCATACACTTGTAACCAGAACAAGATCTGTATTGTTAAGTGTGAAGTTGTAAAGAATTTCCATTTGTTAAAATGCACTTTAAAATGTTCTCTCTTCTGGGAACCAGTTAATCAAATTAATGATGTAGGTATTTTCATTTAAAAAACCTATCCCCATAAAGATATCCAATGACTATCAATACAACAACTAAATGAACTGTGTACAGATGTTGTCCTCATACATCTAGCCTCAATATGCCATGCAGCCAGGGCCGCCATCAGGGGGGTCTGCCAGGACTGGAGTCCTGGGCCTGGACCCTGGCTGAACAGGGGGGGGGCCCGGCCACTGCCCGCCACCAGTCAGGAGGAGGAGGCAGCCCAGACCCGCTCGAGTCGCTCTGCCCGCTCCACCTAAAGGACACTTGCTGGCCCCTGGGCCCTGCTACTGTATATTTAATAAAGTTTGTTTAGCCGCGGCGCGCGTGACGTCATGATGTCACGCGCTACTGGAGGGCGAGGTTGGAGAAGCTGCGGATCAAGAGGAGCAGCATCTCTGCCAGGGAGGAAGCGGAGAAGAAGCCGGAGCCGGAGCGGGGAACTCTGAGCCTTCTTAAAGAAAATAAGGTAAGTGGGTAAAAGCTGTGCACAGCAGGGAGATGGCAGATGGATTTAATAATAATAAACAGGACGGGGGGGGGGAGTGGTTTGGAAAAAAGAGCTGGGCAGGGCACAGACTGGATTTAACAAACGGGGAGACTGGACTTAATAAACGGGGGAGGGGGGGGGGAGGAAGTGGGGAATGAGCGGGGCAGATCATGGCACATATTGGATTTAATAAACAGTGCCGGGGGGAGTGAAGTGGGGAAAAAGCTTAATAATTTTTGCCCAAAACATTTGACAATTTTTTGTTTTATTTTTATTAATAAGGTGGGGGAGGGGGGCCCAGTACTGACAAAATAGGCAGTACCAGGCCCCACAATTTCTGATGGCAGCCCTGCATGCAGCACAACTTGCCTGGAGTAAATGAGCCAACAGGTCCTATACTACATTTCTACTACTTGTATACCTGTGTGCTCCTGAGTCTGTATATAGAGACAGCACTGAGTAATGTGATGTGTGACACCTGTATACCTGTGTGCTCCTGAGTCTGTATATAGAGACAGCACTGAGTAATGTGATATGTGACACCTGTATATCTGTGTGCTCCTGAGTCTGTATATGGGAGACTGGGCTGAGTAATGTGATATGTGATACCTGTATATCTGTGTGCTCCTGAGTCTGTATATAGGAGACTGCGCTGAGTAATGTGATATGTGACACCTGTATATCTGTGTGCTCCTGAGTCTGTATATGGGAGACTGCGCTGAGTAATGTGATATGTGACACCTGTATATCTGTGTGCTCCTGAGTCTGTATATGGGAGACTGCACTGAGTAATGTGATATGTGACACCTGTATATCTGTGTGCTCCTGAGTCTGTATATGGGAGACTGCGCTGAGTAATGTGATATGTGACACCTGTATATCTGTGTGCTCCTGAGTCTGTATATAGGGGACTGCGCTGAGTAATGTGATATGTGACACCTGTATATCTGTGTGCTCCTGAGTCTGTATATGGGAGACTGCGCTGAGTAATGTGATATGTGACACCTGTATATCTGTGTGCTCCTGAGTCTGTATATGGGAGACTGCGCTGAGTAATGTGATATGTGACACCTGTATATCTGTGTGCTCCTGAGTCTGTATATAGGAGACTGCGCTGAGTAATGTGATGTGTGACACCTGTATATCTGTGTGCTCCTGAGTCTCTATATAGGAGACTGCGCTGATTAATGTGATATGTGACACATGAATATCTGTGTGCTCCTAAGTCTGTATATGGGAGACTGCGCTGAGTAATGTGATATGTGACACCTGTATATCTGTGTGCTCCTGAGTCTGTATATAGGAGACTTCGCTGATTAATGTGATATGTGACACCTGTATATCTGTGTGCTCCAAAGTCTGTATATGGGAGACTGTGCTGAGTAATGTGATATGTGACACCTGTATATCTGTGTGCCTCTGACTCTGTATATGGGAGACTGTGATATGTGACACCTGTATATCTGTGGGCTCCTGAGTCTGTATATAGGAGACTGCGCTGAGTAATGTGATATGTGACACCTGTATATCTGTGTGCTCCTGAGTCTGTATATGGGAGACTGCGCTGAGTAATGTGATATGTGACACCTGTATATCTGTGTGCTCCTGAGTCTGTATATGGAGACTGCGCTGAGTAATGTGATATGTGACACCTGTATATGTGTGTGCTCCTGAGTCTGTATATGGGAGACTGCGCTGAGTAATGTGATGCTTGACACCTGTATATCTGTGTGCTCCTGAGTCTGTATATAGGAGACTGCGCTGAGTAATGTGATGTGTGACACCTGTATATCTGTGTGCTCCAGAGTCTGTATATAGGAGACTGCGCTGATTAATGTGATATGTGACACCTGTATATCTGTGTGCTCCTGAGTCTGTATATAGGAGACTGTGATATGTGACACCTGTATATCTGTGTGCTCCTGAGTCTGTATATGGGAGACTGCGCTGAGTAATGTGATATGTGACACCTGTATATCTGTGTGCTCCTGAGTCTGTATATGGGAGACTGCGCTGAGTAATGTGATATGTGACACCTGTATATCTGTGTGCTCCTGAGTCTGTATATGGGAGTCTGTGCTGAGTAATGTGATATGTGACACCTGTATATCTGTGTGCCTCTGAGTCTGTATATTGGAGACTGTGATATGTGACACCTGTATATCTGTGTGCTCTTGAGTCTGTATATGGGAGACTGCGCTGAGTAATGTGATATGTGACACCTGTATATCTGTGTGCTCCTGAGTCTGTATATGGGAGACTGCGCTGAGTAATGTGATATGTGACACCTGTATATCTGTGTGCTCCTGAGTCTGTATATGGGAGACTGCGCTGAGTAATGTGATATGTGACAACTGTATATCTGTGTGCCTCTGAGTCTGTATATGGGAGACTGTGATATGTGACACCTGTATATCTGTGTGCTCCTGAGTCTGTATATGGGAGACTGCGCTGAGTAATGTGATATGTGACACCTGTATATCTGTGTGCTCCTGAGTCTGTATATGGGAGACTGCGCTGAGTAATGTGATATGTGACACCTGTATATCTGTGTGCTCCTGAGTCTGTATATGGGAGACTGCGCTGAGTAATGTGATATGTGACACCTGTATATCTGTGTGCTCCTGAGTCTGTATATGGAGACTGTGCTGAGTAATGTGATATGTGACACCTGTATATCTGTGTGCTCCTGAGTGTGTATATAGGAGACTGCGCTGAGTAATGTGATGTGTGACACCTGTATATCTGTGTGCTCCTGAGTCTGTATATGGGAGACTGCGCTGAGTAATGTGATGTGTGACACCTGTATATCTGTGTGCTCCTGAGTTTGTATATAGGAGTCTGCGCTGAGTAATGTGATATGTGACACCTGTATATCTGTGTGCTCCTGAGTCTGTATATGGGAGACTGCGCTGAGTAATGTGATATGTGACACCTGTATATGTGTGTGCTCCTGAGTCTGTATATGGGAGACTGCGCTGAGTAATGGGATGTGTGACACCTGTATATCTGTGTGCTCCTGAGTCTGTATATAGGAGACTGCGCTGAGTAATGTGATGTGTGACACCTGTATATCTGTGTGCTCCTGAGTCTGTATATAGGAGACTGCGCTGATTAATGTGATATGTGACACCTGTATATCTGTGTGCTCCTGAGTCTGTATATAGGAGACTGTGATATGTGACACCTGTATATCTGTGTGCTCCTGAGTCTGTATATGGGAGACTGCGCTGAGTAATGTGATATGTGACACCTGTATATCTGTGTGCTCCTGAGTCTGTATATGGGAGACTGCGCTGAGTAATGTGATATGTGACACATGTATATCTGTGTGCTCCTGAGTCTGTATATGGAGACTGTGCTGAGTAATGTGATATGTGACACCTGTATATCTGTGTGCTCCTGAGTGTGTATATAGGAGACTGCGCTGAGTAATGTGATGTGTGACACCTGTATATTTGTGTGCTCCTGAGTCTGTATATGGGAGACTGCGCTGAGTAATGTGATATGTGACACCTGTATATATGTTTCCTCCTGAGTCTGTATATAGGAGACTGCGCTGAGTAATGTGATATGTGACACCTGTATATCTGTGCTCCGGAGTCTGTATTTGGGAGACTGCGCTGAGTAATGTGATATGTGACACCTGTATATCTGTGTGCTCCTGAGTCTGTATATAGGAGACTGCGCTGAGTAATGTGATATGTGACAACTGTATATCTGTGTGCTCCTGAGTCTGTATATGGGAGACTGCGCTGAGTAATGCGATATGTGACACCTGTATATCTGTGTGCTCCGGAGTCTGTATATGGGAGACTGCGCTGAGTAATGCGATATGTGACACCTGATTATCTGTGTGCTCCTGAGTCTGTATATGGGAGACTACGCTGAGTAATGCGATATGTGACTCCTGTATATCTTTGACACCTGTATATCTGTGTGCTCCTGAGTCTGTATATGGGAGACTGCGCTGAGTAATGTGATATGTGACACCTGTATATCTGTGTGCTCCTGAGTCTGTATATGGGAGACTGCGCTGAGTAATGTGATATGTGACACCTGTATATCTGTGTGCTCCTGAGTCTGTATATGGGAGACTGCGCTGAGTAATGGGATATGTGACACCTGTATATCTGTGTGCTCCTGAGTCTGTATATGGGAGACTGCGCTGAGTAATGTGATATGTGACACCTGTATATCTGTGTGCTCCTGAATCTGTATATGGGAGACTGCGCTGAGTAATGTGATATGTGACACCTGTATATCTGTGTGCTCCTGAGTCTGTATATGGGAGACTGCGCTGAGTAATGTGATATGTGACACCTGTATATCTGTGTGCTCCTGAGTCTGTATATGGGAGACTGCACTGAGTAATGTGATATGTGACACCTGTATATCTGTGTGCTCCTGAGTCTGTATATGGGAGACTGCGCTGAGTAATGTGATGTGTGACACCTGTATATGTGTGTGCTCCTGAGTCTGTATATGGGAGACTGCGCTGAGTAATGTCATGTGTGACACCTGTATATCTGTGTGCTCCTGAGTCTGTATATAGGAGACTGCGCTGAGTAATGTGATGTGTGACACCTGTATATCTGTGTGCTCCTGAGTCTGTATATAGGAGACTGCGCTGAGTAATGTGATATGTGACACCTGTATATCTGTGTGCTCCTGAGTCTGTATATGGGAGACTGCGCTGAGTAATGGGATATGTGACACCTGTATATCTGTGTGCTCCTGAGTCTGTATATAGGAGACTGCGCTGAGTAATGTGATATGTGACACCTGTATATCTGTGTGCTCCTGAGTCTGTATATAGGAGACTGCGCTGAGTAATGTGATATGTGACACCTGTATATCTGTGTGCTCCTGAGTCTGTATATAGGAGACTGCGCTGAGTAATGTGATGTGTGACACCTGTATATCTGTGTGCTCCTGAGTCTGTATATGGGAGACTGCGCTGAGTAATGTGATGTGTGACACCTGTATATCTGTGTGCTCCTGAGTCTGTATATAGGAGACTGCGCTGAGTAATGTGATGTGTGACACCTGTATATCTGTGTGCTCCTGAGTCTGTATATAGGAGACTTCGCTGAGTAATTTGATATGTGACACCTGTATATCTGTGTGCTCCTGAGTCTGTATATAGGAGACTGCGCTGATTAATGTGATATGTGACACCTGTATATCTGTGTGCTCCTGAGTCTCTATATAGGAGACTGCGCTGATTAATGTGATATGTGACACCTGTATATCTGTGTGCTCCTGAGTCTGTATATAGGAGACTTCGCTGAGTAATGTGATATGTGACACCTGTATATCTGTGTGCTCCTGAGTCTGTATATAGGAGACTTCGCTGATTAATGTGATATGTGACACCTGTATATCTGTGTGCTCCTGAGTCTGTATATGGGAGACTGCGCTGAGTAATGCGATATGTGACACCTGTATATCTGTGTATGCTCCTGAGTCTGTATATGGGAGACTGCGCTGAGTAATGCGATATGTGACACGTGTATATCTGTGTGCTCCTGAGTCTGTATATGGGAGACTGCGCTGGGTAATGTGATATGTGACACCTGTATATCTGTGTGCTCCTGAGTCTGTATATGGGAGACTGCGCTGAGTAATGTGATATGTGACACCTGTATATCTGTGTGCTCCTGAGTCTGTATATAGGAGACTGCGCTGAGTAATGTGATATGTGACACCTGTATATCTGTGTGCTCCTGAGTCTGTATATGGGAGACTGCGCTGAGTAATGGGATATGTGACACCTGTATATCTGTGTGCTCCTGAGTCTGTATATAGGAGACTGCGCTGAGTAATGTGATATGTGACACCTGTATATCTGTGTGCTCCTGAGTCTGTATATAGGAGACTGCGCTGAGTAATGTGATGTGTGACACCTGTATATCTGTGTGCTCCTGAGTCTGTATATAGGAGACTTCGCTGATTAATGTGATATGTGACACCTGTATATCTGTGTGCTCCTGAGTCTGTATATGGGAGACTGCGCTGAGTAATGCGATATGTGACACCTGTATATCTGTGTATGCTCCTGAGTCTGTATATGGGAGACTGCGCTGAGTAATGCGATATGTGACACGTGTATATCTGTGTGCTCCTGAGTCTGTATATGGGAGACTGCGCTGGGTAATGTGATATGTGACACCTGTATATCTGTGTGCTCCTGAGTCTGTATATGGGAGACTGCGCTGAGTAATGTGATATGTGACACCTGTATATCTGTGTGCTCCTGAGTCTGTATATAGGAGACTGCGCTGAGTAATGTGATATGTGACACCTGTATATCTGTGTGCTCCTGAGTCTGTATATGGGAGACTGCGCTGAGTAATGGGATATGTGACACCTGTATATCTGTGTGCTCCTGAGTCTGTATATAGGAGACTGCGCTGAGTAATGTGATATGTGACACCTGTATATCTGTGTGCTCCTGAGTCTGTATATAGGAGACTGCGCTGAGTAATGTGATATGTGAAACCTGTATATCTGTGTGCTCCTGAGTCTGTATATAGGAGACTGCGCTGAGTAATGTGATGTGTGACACCTGTATATCTGTGTGCTCCTGAGTCTGTATATGGGAGACTGCGCTGAGTAATGTGATATGTGACACCTGTATATCTGTGTGCTCCTGAGTCTGTATATAGGAGACTGCGCTGAGTAATGTGATGTGTGACACCTGTATATCTGTGTGCTCCTGAGTCTGTATATGGGAGACTGCGCTGAGTAATGTGATATGTGACACCTGTATATCTGTGTGCTCCTGAGTCTGTATATAGGAGACTGCGCTGAGTAATGTGATGTGTGACACCTGTATATCTGTGTGCTCCTGAGTCTGTATATGGGAGACTGCGCTGAGTAATGTGATGTGTGACACCTGTATATCTGTGTGCTCCTGAGTCTGTATATAGGAGACTGCGCTGAGTAATGTGATGTGTGACACCTGTATATCTGTGTGCTCCTGAGTCTGTATATAGGAGACTTCGCTGAGTAATGTGATATGTGACACCTGTATATCTGTGTGCTCCTGAGTCTGTATATAGGAGACTGCGCTGATTAATGTGATATGTGACACCTGTATATCTGTGTGCTCCTGAGTCTCTATATAGGAGACTGCGCTGATTAATGTGATATGTGACACCTGTATATCTGTGTGCTCCTGAGTCTGTATATAGGAGACTTCGCTGAGTAATGTGATATGTGACACCTGTATATCTGTGTGCTCCTGAGTCTGTATATAGGAGACTTCGCTGATTAATGTGATATGTGACACCTGTATATCTGTGTGCTCCTGAGTCTGTATATGGGAGACTGCGCTGAGTAATGCGATATGTGACACCTGTATATCTGTGTATGCTCCTGAGTCTGTATATGGGAGACTGCGCTGAGTAATGTGATATGTGACACGTGTATATCTGTGTGCTCCTGAGTCTGTATATGGGAGACTGCGCTGGGTAATGTGATATGTGACACCTGTATATCTGTGTGCTCCTGAGTCTGTATATGGGAGACTGCGCTGAGTAATGTGATATGTGACACCTGTATATCTGTGTGCTCCTGAGTCTGTATATAGGAGACTGCGCTGAGTAATGTGATATGTGACACCTGTATATCTGTGTGCTCCTGAGTCTGTATATGGGAGACTGCGCTGAGTAATGTGATATGTGACACCTGTATATCTGTGTGCTCCTGAGTCTGTATATGGGAGACTGCGCTGAGTAATGTGATATGTGACACCTGTATATCTGTGTGCTCCTGAGTCTGTATATAGGAGACTGCGCTGAGTAATGTAAAACCCTATTTTACTACTCAAAAGGGTAATAGTGCCTCCACCCAAACTATTATAGGTTATTTGGGAAACCTTGCTAACTATTTGTGTGACGCCCAAAGGTCAATATGCAATTATTTAGTGTAGGTGCACAGACGTAAATCTACATATAAAATATATATAGCAATGCTTATACTTGAATGTTACCACCAGCGTCCTTTCTTCTTTTGCAGGATGTACTTTCCTGGTGCTTCCTTAGATATCCGTTAGGTAAATATTACTCAATGATAACTGTTACAATTTCTGTTACTTTATATGATGAAAAGATGAATAACATACACAGATATTATACATTTGCAACACAGTATCATATATAGGATTCAAATAACCTTTCCATCAAAACATCTTTAGAGTCCTTTACCCTTTTTTGGAGTCCAGTATTGCCTTATAGGTAATGTCTCTATCAAAATGTCCCTTTTAGTAATTTATAATATTTAATGTGGAACTATAAAGAGTCACGGATATGCTCCACTTGACGGTAAGAAAGTCTCGGCTGAAATAATGTTCCTTTCGTTGTTAACGAAGCTTTCTTGGGAGCTTATAGGAATAATAATTCACCCTTCCTGCAAATAAAAGTACGCTCCTGAGGAATTAAGGGCAGAGCCAGAGCAGAAGGCTATGTACTATTTGTGTATTTCAATATTTATAGTCTGCTAGGGATTTATACTAAAAATCTTGAAATATATTCCCCAGTTGCAATGCCGAAAGACTTCAAGCGTATCTATTATCAGCTGCTGCTTGACGTATAACCAGTTAAAAAAATGGCTGTTATATTAAAAGCTTCCTCCTAATATTGGCTAGGCTTACACTTTTTTTCTTAAGCAGAAGTCTGCACCCTATGTAAATCAATCCTCCTTCAAGTATTGTATATGAAATATTTATATATATGTTTATATCCTTGGATTAAAGGACTGTAGTTTCTTCTTTAATAAATGTTCCTTATAAATGTGAAACAACTGGATATATATATATATTTTGAGGATAATTATATTCCTTGCTATATTATTCTTCTTTTTCTGATGCAAAATAGCATAAAAGGGTGTGAAGAACACTGTACACACTGGGGGGCCTATTCATTAAACGTAAAAATTCTCTGGAGATAATTAGCTTTAGAACTCTCATGGAGTTCTAGGTAATTATAGGTGTAATTCATCATTCCTCCTCTCCATAAGTGTCTATTCCGGTACCTGTCATTTTTGCGATGACAGCTTTTCGGGAAATAGATACTTTTCCTGCCTACACTACCTTATCGCGTCTGGAAACAGTGCTGCGCATGTGGTGTTACATCTGTAAAACCAGTGCATGCGCAGCACTGCCTACAGATGCGGTAAGTTTGTGTACCGCCCCCGACCCCCCTGACCCCCCCTCCCCCCTCCGCTCACCTCCCCCCCCGACTTAGCTGTCCGCGCAGCAGCCTCCGGCTCGGTCCTGCTGCGCTGTCATGTGGTTTCCCAGCAGATCACATGACAGATTAGAAAAAAAAATATTTTTTTTTTCTTTTTCTAAACTTTCTTGTGCTCTGCTGGGGAGCACACATGACAGACCAGCCTCCGGAGCCTGAGGACGGAGCAGAGCGCCGGAGGGACTCCTCGGGGGACCTGCACATGCGGATACAGGTAAGTAGATTCTGCTATTCGCCACCTCAAAGTGGCGAATATTAACTGCATCAAATTCTGAAAATTGATAATTTTCGTAATGTGATGAATACCACAATTTCCACATCCCCATACTAATGTACTAATGTACCCATACTAATGTACTAATACTAATGTACTAATGTACCCATACTAATGTACTAATGTACTAATACTAATGTACTAATGTACTAATGTATGGGGAGTGTGGAAAGTAACGCAGGGGAACTTAGCAAGGAGATATCTGTGATATCTCCTGTGTTAAGTCTGTTCATGAATACCAAAATAACGTTATTTAAGGAAAATGTCCTTAAAAACGTTATTTTAGTGTTGATGAATAGGCCCCCGGGTCTGATTCAGAGCCGGACGCTATTTTCGCTCGCTCATTCTGAAAAAGGGGGTGGCTATTTAAATTAACCGTTCGCTCTTTGTGGTCTGCCTCTATGTCTGAACGAGCGAACAAAACATGCAGTCGTTTTTTTTTAAAAAATGCCCCCTGGCCGCTCGCATCATATGTCATGTCCGCTATTTATTAGATTAATCGAGTACATCGAACGGCATATGAACTGCTCGCTATTCTTGTGGTTGGTTTTTCCTACCGCAATAATGCAAGCAGTTCTGACTATAAATCAACCAAGTGACGTGGTTGATGACGCTGCTTTATTAATTATGCACACCCTTAAAACGCCCGTTTTGACCTTTAGGCACGCTTGCGTTCGGATCTCCACTCCCCGTTTTCAAGCACCTTCCCCTGTTACCACCCACATACGCCTCCTCCTGTCACTCAAAATAGCAGGCATTCGTTATTTAGCGCACAAACGATTTTCGCCCGCACTGACTGGTTTGCGCATGCGTATCACAACCTGTACGCATGCGCAGATGAGCGAACATCGCTCGGAACGAACGAGCGGCCGCTTACGAGCGGCTCTGAATGAAGCCCTCTATCCCTGCAGCTCTGCTGTAATATTAGTAAAGTCACCTGCAATCACCAGACGCTGTAGTGCTCAGAGCTGCTGCTGCTACTGTTCTGCCACGTTCAAACACCCCTCCTCCGGCTCTGATTGGCTGCCGGCCGATCTCCGGGGACCAGCCTGTAGTGAGCCTCTATTGCCGCTTCTGCCACCCTGCTTATGCGGCCACTAGCTGTGGGAAGTCCTCCTGATCCTCCCCCATCCTCTGGAGCCGGATGTCACCAGCCCGCTTTCCTCTGACGCTGCGGGTGGCCCCCGGCTCACACTTAGAAGCCCCACACTGGCACCGCTGTTCGCCGACCAGAGCGCTGCTCTATCAGGTCAGTGCGATGCGGTCTCGGGAGGGGGGAACAGCAGACTGCCCTCCCGCGCTAGCGCAGGTGTATATAACCCTTCCTATCGCCGCGCGGCCCCTCTCTTCCCGCTTCCCGCACAAGCTCTCCTCACTGATAGCTCGCGCTGCTTCTGGCAGCTTCTCTTCCTCGCGCTCCCTGTCTCTATTTCAGTCCATAAATGTGTGAAAAGAATCATACACTGCCCCTGCTGTGGCTTTACCCATCCCCTCACAAGCTTCACATAATATTTACAGCATCATATACATATTCAACCCTTATATATATCACAATATGTATTAAGGGGTTCAAATACACCAAGGTGCCAGACAGCACTCTCAAAGTATTTAAAGTACCATAAATCCTAAAATGTACCTATACTAGTTTTCTAGCCTATTGTCAGTATGGCTACATGTATATGAATATACAAGTGTAACATATAAAACTAATCAGCACAGTCTGCTGGTACGTTCTTGTCACCCAGCACTAATGAGAGTCTCACAGGACCTGGTGCACTGCGAGGGGCTTATTAGTGTGACTGCAGCAAAGATGTATAATAACATCTGTAGTTCTGTGAATGGGGTTACCGTTATCTCATGCCTGTTACCACCGCTATTCTGGGCATAAGGAGAAGAAATGAGCCCTGCTCAGTGGAAGGTATTGTGGGGAGACCTAATGGCTGCAGCATCTTTCTCAATGAGCAATTTTGACACCTTTCCCCTGGACAGTGGTTATGGTCAGTCTACCTGTGATGCTAGAGACCAAGTCATCCCCTCATCATCATGAGTCTGGCGCTCTGCAGGCGATCGCAGGTCAGGTTATCATGACTTTCAGGAAAGGGTCAGTTCATTAATCATTTGTGAAATGTTTATCTGCTGACAGCAGCCTGATAGCTTGTAATGTGCTATATCAGTGATTATTATATTCATAAACTGTTCAAGCTTTCAGTAGACAATCGCAATATATATATATATATATATATATATATATATAAATACATATTTTTAAAATACAGGCTCATAGCGTATAAAGGGCCTGATTCAGTTCCAGATGGAATAGCAAAGCTGCTCGCAGGCTATAGATATATGATGTATACATGCAGGCTGTAGACATATGATGTATGCTCGCAGGCTATAAATATGATGTATACACACAGGCTATAGATATATGATGTATACACGCAGGCTATAGATACTGTATATGATGTATACATGCAGGCTATAGACATATGATGTATGCTCGCAGGCTATAAATATGATGTATACACACAGGCTATAGATATATGATGTATGCTTGCAGGCTATAGGTATGATGTATACACGCATGCTATAGATATGATGTATACTAGCAGGCTATAAATATATGATGTATACAGGCAGGCTATAGATATATGATGTATGCTTGCAGGCTATAAATATGATGTATACACACAGGCTATAGATATATGATGTATGCTTGCAGGCTATAGGTATGATGTATACACGCATGCTATAGATATGATGTATACTCGCAGGCTATAAATATATGATGTATACACGCAGGCTATAGATATATGATGTATGCTTGCAGGCTATAAATATGATGTATACACACAGGCTATAGATATATGATGTATGCTTGCAGGCTATAGGTATGATGTATACACGCATGCTATAGATATGATGTATACTCGCAGGCTATAAATATATGATGTATACAGGCAGGCTATAGATATATGATGTATGCTCGCAGGCTATAAATATGATGTATACACACAGGCTATAGATATATGATGTATGCTTGCAGGCTATAGGTATGATGTATACATGCATGCTATAGATATGATGTATACTCGCAGGCTATAAATATATGATGTATACACGCAGGCTATAGATATATGATGTATGCTTGCAGGCTATAAATATGATGTATACACACAGTCTATAGATATATGATGTATGCTTGCAGGCTATAGGTATGATGTATACACGCATGCTATAGATATGATGTATACTCGCAGGCTATAAATATATGATGTATACAGGCAGGCTATAGATATGATGTATGCTCACAGGCTATAGATATGATGTATACACGCAGGCTATAGATATATGATGTATACAGGCAGGCTATAGATATGATGTATGCTCACAGGCTATAGATATGATGTATACACGCAGGCTATAGATATGATGTATGCTCGCAGGCTATAGATATATGATGTATACACGCAGGATATAGATATATGATATATACATGCAGGCTATAGATATATGATGTATACACGCAGGATACAGATATATGATAATACTTCATTTATTAAAACTTGCAACATAAAATACATAAATATCATAAATAAAATATATATATAATATAATATAAATAGTATAATAAACATAACCACAAAAAAACTTAAATACACACAATATTACTTCATATTGTGCTCCCCCAAACAAATATTAGCTAACTTACTTATACATCAACTAACCCCTACAAAGGAAAACTAAGCAAGGATTTAAAACACACAGCACCCATTTTATATCACACAATAAATTTAGCAAACTCAATACTTCCAACCACCATTACCTACCACCACCAGGCAGATGCATGCAAAATCTTCTCATAAAAAATAATAACAACAAAATCTACAGGGCATGTAAGAAGAAAAAGACTCCCAGCTGAACAAAAAGAGGCTACCCACCACCCACTCAAGGGGGTTTCAGCTGACCCCACCGACGGAACCAGCTGACAGCATCCAGCCTCCCCCTATCCAGATCCATCATCCTCTTCACATCTTGAAGGATTGAACCCACCACCACTTCACAGAGGAAGGCCTTTCTCCATATGGAGACATGACACCGTGTGCCCCACGTGTGGTACCTGACCGCTAAACTAACTAAAAAAATTGTTGTCAAATCAAATCCACCGTACCTCCTGACTACCCCATAAACCCACTCAGGGTAACTAAGACCCAAAAGGCACGGGATTCCAATGGCCCTTGATACCTCCTCATAAACTTTTACATTAAAGGGACACTCAAGCAGGAAGTGGTCCATCGTCTCCTCCACCCCTGGACATTCCTCCCGTGGACAACCACGTTCACTGGCGCTCCTCCACTTGAGGTTCCCTCCAACATAAAGCTTTCCATGAAAAGAGAGCCAAGCAATATCTTTGAACTTCGGCGGTATCCTCTGTGAATTTAACAGAGCTAAATCCTCCAAAGCGGTACTACCCGGGCAGTCCCTTAGTGACAATGGGACATGAAAGTGAGTCTGCAAAATTCTGCTCCCCAACTCCCTCCTGGAGCAGTTTTTGACTTCACTCACCCCCACACCAAATCGCTTTATCACCTTCAAGCTCTGGATGACATAGATTGGAAGGTAACTATGCCGAATCTGAAAACTTTTCACTTGACCTCCATCTATCCATACACCAAGGAAGGGAGACACCCATGGCCTAAATCCCTCTACCCACCGAGGGGGAGCATCCAAAAACATGCTCCCAACATTGAATTTTATAAAGGCTGTTACAAAAAAGACCACTGAGTTTATCATATCTAAACCCCTATCTTTCCTCGGTTTGTATGTAATACTCCTCTTGACTATGTTGGTCCTATTCCCCCACAACATCAGAAAGAATAAGGAATTCAACTTAGCCCACATGGATTGAGGCAAAAAACACACATAACTGACATACAAAAATATAGGGACCAGGTACGTTTTGCACAGGTCAACCTTTTCCCTAAAAGATAACTTCCATCTTTTCCAACACTCTACCTTCTTGGCAGCATCTTCCAGTCTTTTAACCCAGTTTAAAGTGGCATAATCACCATGATCAAATTTGATACCTAGGATTTTAATCTGATCACTGACCTGAGGGAAGCTGTCTGGAAGGGAAAATTCCTCACCTTCCTCCCCCATCCAAAAAACTTTTCCCGATTTACCCTGGAGCACGAGGCCTCGGAATATTCACAGATAAGATGTACAATGTCACTGGCCTCTGCTTGAGAAGACAAAACCACAGTGACATCATCTGCGTAAGCTACTACCTTCAAGGGACACTCAGGACTCAGCTTCACCCCCCCCACAGTTCCACTCTCTACCCTTCTGATGAAGGGATCAATCACAAAAACATATAAGAGGGGGCTCAGGGGACAACCCTGATGAACTCCAGAGCATACCTCAGAGGCAGGGCCCACCCAACCGTTCACAAGCGGGAAGCTTTTGGCCAGCTGATAAAGAGTCTGTAACCAATTAACCAACCGCCCTGGAAGACCATACCATTGCAGCAAAGCCCAAAGGTACTTGTGGTTTACCTGGTCAAAAGCCTTAGACTGATCCAAAGCCAGTAGGTACTTTCCCCACTTCTCAGCCCTGCACCGCTCAATGGCCTCCCGGACACCAAGGACAGCACTAAAAGTGCTTCGACCCTTCACAGTACAGTGCTGAGAAGGTGAAAGCAATGACTCAGAAAATCCTGAAAGCCTATTAAAGAGTACTTTTGCCAAAATCTTTCTCTCCCATTGTGACTGAGGACCATAAATATTAATTAATCTAAGATCCTGTCCCTTCATGTTGACATCCAAAATCATACATCTGCCCGCTTGTAACTCTATAACCTTGTGCAAAGTTACCATACCAGTAAAAAGAACTGCCAACCCACCGTATGGCTCGGCCGCAAGAGACCAGTAAGAAGGACCTCCCCTCCACACCTGCTTCACACTATGGAGGAGATCCAACTTATTAATCCGGGTCTCCTGCAAAAATAAAAAATCAACCTCAACCTTGCAGAAAAAATCAAAGGCCATTTTATGAGCACATTCGGAAATCACAGAAGCCACATTAATCGTGGCACATCGTATAGGATGGGGATCCATGTTTTTAGGTTATAAAAAACAAGACCTTGCATATTTTTCCTTTGTACCAAAAAACCCAAATCAAACACAGAAAAATACTTAAACCCTACAAACCTACCTCCTGCAGGCCGGCCGTCAACACAAGCCTCCCCACCATCCCTCCCTGGGACGGAACATCCGCCACTAAAGGTTTAGGATCTGGAGGTTTAGCTGTACCAGAACTAACTTGCCAACTAGACCCAATCACCCCCTCATCACCTATCTCACAGGAATTTATTACTAAATCTTGAGAAGAAGCTCCATACCCCTCCTCCAAATACTCCATCTGAGTCTCTTCTATAATATCAATTCCTTCTTCTTCACTCCCCTGCACCACCTCACTATCCAGTGGCTTTTTTCCCAATGGGTCCAAAAGAGAGCTTATAGGAACCTCTACGGCCAACTCCTCTATCACATGCGTTGCTTCCATCCCTTGATCACTATTTTGCACAATTCTGAATTTAGCCCTTCTTTTTGCTTCCCTTCCACTTTTCCCTGAAACCAGCCTAAACTCATCTCCATCCCTAACTATCTCTCCTTCCTCATCTGATGTGAAAACATCAAACCTGTTTGACAAAACCACTTGCTCTTCATTTTTCCTTTTTTTCTTTTTCCCAATTACTACTTCAAAAGGCGCTTCCTCTAGGTTCATATTACTCGTTCCACTACCCCTTGTTCTTCATTTACCAACACCTTATCTGTCTCTATTGGACTTTCAACAACACTTATTACCGTCTTTCCTTGCCTAGGCTGCCGAGATTCTGTATTATGACTAGCCTTAGGACACCTGCTATAAGGGTGACCCTCCTCACCACACAAGTTACATCTCACCATGTTACACGACCTTGACACATGTCCAATTTTCCCACACAAGGAACATTTAGTCACATCACAATCCCCACATTTGAAACATGTCCTCGGCTGCCCAGGAAAGAAGCACTGCACTCTATTACGTCCTATGTAGGCAGCCGAGGGAACATGTACCATACCAGTATTTGACAGACGCAGTTTAACCATAGCTTCCCAGGCTCCACCCCATACCCCCAGCTTATGCCCAGATTTTACCAAATTTGACTGTAAATCACAGTACCTTGATAACCAGAAGGAAATATCTTCTGGCAGCAATGATTCACTTCTGACCAAGACAGTAATTTTTACTTTATCTTGACGGGTAATTAAGCTTGCAACATACTTCTTGTAAGGACTCCTGTATCTATATGGCTGCCACACCTCCCAGAAGGCTTGTAAACCGTGATACGATAAAAATCTTAGATCGTAATCAGGGAACCTTACAGGGTGGATACAGGCATAAAGATCACTAGCAGCGAATCCCATATCAAAAACCATTTTCAAAAACCCTTCAGTATTTGGGCCCTCTCCTTCCCCCACCCACTTACACTGGATGAGATTCCGTCTTTTCCCCACATTCCCAGATCCCACATTCACAACTGGTTGCACATTAATATTCTGCTAAGATACCATATTTGCATAAGATATCCCACTCGGCGCTGCTTTATTCCCCGCATTACCCCCACCAGCTGATCTCATAGTCCTGGATGCAATGTCTTTTACAATTACTTCAGCTGCCTTCTTCGCTCTTATTGGAACAGACATCTGGTCACCATATATAGTCTCTATTACAGCTTTCTCAGCACTAGAAACCTTATCCCTGTCCAATACTGGCATACCTTGCGCCTTTTCCACCGTATCCAACGCCCTCCGACCTATATTGTTAACGCCCTGCACTTCACAGGGACCGGACCCAGATGTCTCCCCAGCTGCCTGTAAACTACAAACAACGACCGACTTGTCTTTGGGGCCCCCCTCCATGCTACTCTCTGCTAGTACCACCGCTTGTACTAGCTCCATATCTGTGGCTTCCTCACGCCCTTTGGAACTGGTACCCACCTGTTCCCCTATGCCACCTGCCTTTTCTGATTGTGGGACTGATTCACATGTGGCCTCTAGGACAACAGATAAAGCACCTATACCCGTCACCTTCTGAGCACCCCATGCATCGTCACTCACCAAACAGCCGGCATCACGAACGCCCCTTTCCATCGCACCCTGTTTCCTGTACCACCATCTGAGACTCCGTCACCAGTTTTACTGGGACTTCCATCTCTAACGATCCTTCCGATTCTTCACCAGATACTGTATTCAATTTTCCTTTTACCAATGGCACCGCCTTTCTCTCTGTATTCTTCTCACCAACCGGGAGCAAATCTTTCATCATAGCTTCTTTTTAATTTCTCTCAGATGAACCAATTTTCTCCTGGCAATTTCCAGCATTTTCTCTAAAGCATCAATTTCCTCTGTCAGCCCCCGCCGCTCCCATGTACAGCCAGAACTCCTTTTCTTCCTTATCTTGTTGTTGATTTTTGCATTTATCCTCCTTGTTTCCTTCTGCATTTCTTCAATACTGAAAGATGCATAGATATCAATCTCCTCTTCTCCAGAGGATTGCTCCCCACTCTCCTCCGTTTCAAGTTGCAGACTTCCCTCTGTTATACTACTGGGGGGGTTCCAGCATCTCCACCTGGACTGCACTATTCAGGGAATCTCCCACCAGTAAATTAGAGGGCCCTGCCTTTTCAGGGATCCCCTGGTCATGACTCTCCAGCATAACGTCCAAAGGGGTACCCGGCTTCTGACTTGCCAAGACCCCTGCTGCCAATAACAGGACCCGTCCACCATCCTCCACGAAGACTTCCATGTCTTGATTTGAATCCACCTGAGCAGGAGACTCTGCAACATGAGTCCCCTGCCCAGCATCTTCCTGACCTTCCTGCAGTGAGGAAGCCGCCCAGACCCCCCGCCGGCACTACTCCCCACTGAAGCTGGGGCATACTTGCCGATATCCTTTTAGCCTTTTCCAGGAGGGAGGCAGCCAGGTGAGCTTAGCAGGGGGACGGGGCCGGCAAAAGGGGGCATGACCAGGACGGCACATGCTGTTTGGGGGAGGAGTTATGGGTGGAGTCTCACATTCACATCATTTTGGCCCCACCCCCGCTACACAATGCCGAGATTTCTGGCATTGTGGAGCAGGGGGCGGGGTCATGATGACGAGATTCAGCGAGAATCGCGCCATCAGCCCCCCCACTTCAGGTGTTTCAGATGGTATTGCGGGGGAGACTGGGGGGGCTGGGAGGCATGCTTACGTTTCCGGGAGGTCGGGAGCGGCACCCGATTTTCGGGAGGCTCCCGACCAAATCGGGAGAGTAGGCATGTATGAGATGGGGTCACCTGACCGGCGCCTTCCGGATCCTGTGCTTCCGCACTCACTGCTTCCAGGTCGTGTGTGACTGTAGACTCTTCCGGAGGGCACCTCGCATCGGATGCCGCCTTCTCCATACACACAGCGGGGGATTCCAGGTAAGGTTCTCCTCCTGCTTCCTCCATAGCCGGCGCCGCCAGTTCCGTCAATGCCTCCGCCAGTACACGCTGTATAGGCTCAGCCAATCCTGATCCCCTGGCTCTGTCCGGACCTCCGGGCTGTCCGGCAGCTACATGCACCCGGGATTTTGATTTCTTGGGGGTCTTCGGCATTTTCCTTATGCCTCCCCAGCCAAGTACAGTCACTGGGCCCCACAAGGGGGAAATTCTTATATTTTAGAAAATAAACGACTGTTTATAAGCCGAGAAAAAAAAAGGCCAAATAAGCTGCCCCAGAGCAGCGGCCACACTTCCCCCAGGAAGAGGCAGCCTGCCTGGGGAAGCCTGTAGGGGAACCTCCCTCTCACACAGCCACAGAAGTAGAGCAGGAGCAACAGCACACACACCCTCTTCTGACATATGCACGCAGGCTATAGATATGATGTATGCACGCAAGCTATAGATATGATGTATGCTCACAGGCTATAGATATGATGTATACACGCAGGCTATAGATATGATGTATGCTCGCAGGCTATAGATATATGATGTATACACGCAGGATATAGATATATGATATATACATGCAGGCTATAGATATATGATATATGCATGCAGGCTATAGATATATGATATATGCACGCAGGCTATAGATATGATGTATGCACGCAGGCTATAGATATATGATAATACTTCATTTATTTTAAAACTTGCAACATAAAATACATAAATAGCATAAATATAAAATATATATATAAATAATATAATATAATATACATAATAACAACAAACACTTAGGTACACATAATATTACCACATATTATGCCCCCTCCAAACAAATATCACCAAACTTAACCATGTATCATCTAACACCTACAAAGAAAAAATAAGCCAGGATTTATAACACACATCACCTGTTCTAAATCACACAACTAACTAACAAACTTAACTCTACCCATCACCCTTACCTGCCACCTCCAGGCAGATGTATGCAAAACCTTCTCATAAAAATAATAACAACAAAATCTACGGGGCGTGTAAGAAGAAAAAGACTCCCAGCTGAACAAAAAGAGGCTACCCACCACCCACTCAAGGGGGTTTCAACTGACCCCACCGACGGAACCAGCTGACAGTGTCTAGCCTCCCCCTATCCAGATCCATCATCCTCTTCACCTCTTGTAGAATCGAACCCACCACCACTTCACAGAGGAGGACCTTTCTCCATATGGAGACATGACACCGTGTGCCCCACGTGTGGTACCTAACTGCTAAACTAACTAAAAAAATTGTGGTCAAATCAAATCCACCGTACCTTCTGACTACCCCATAAGCCCACTCGGGGTAACTAAGACCCGAAAGGCACGGGATTCCAATGGCCCTTGATACCTCCTCATAAACTTTTACATTAAAGGGGCACTCAAGCAGGAAGTGGTCCATTGTCTCCTCCACCCCTAGACATTCCTCCCGTGGACAACCACGTTCACTGGCACTCCTCCACTTGAGGTTCCCGCCAACTAAAGCTTTCCATGAAAAGAGAGCCAAGCAATATCTTTAAATTTTGGCGGTATCCTCTGTGAATTTAACAGAGCTAACCCGTCCGAAGCGGCATTACCCGGGCAGTCCCTTAGTGACAACGGGACATGAAAGTGAGTCTGCAAAATTCTGTTCCCCAACTCCCTCCTGGAACAGTTTTTGACTTCACTCACTCACACACCATATCACTTTATCACCACCATATATTATTACCATCATGCTGATCAAATGAACACGTAGGAACTAAACATTAGCAAAAAACTTCAGCGGTAACTCTCCTGGAAAAGCCAATACTGATCATGGGTTAAAGTAACACTGTACATGTGATCTATTTATACCATGTGTTACAGTAACACTATACATGTGATCTATTTATACCATGTGTTACAGTAACACTGTACATGTGATCTATTTATACCATGTGTTACGGTAACACTATACATGTGATCTGTTTATACCATGTGTTACAGTAACAATGTACATGTGATCTACTTATACCATGTGTTACAGTAACACTATACATGTGATCTACTTATACCATGTGTTACACTAACATTATACATGTGATCTATTTATACCATGTGTTACAGTAACACTGTACATGTGATCTATTTATACCATATGTTACAGTAACACTATACATGTGATCTATTTATACCATGTGTTACAGTAACACTATACATGTGATCTATTTATACCATGTGTTACGGTAACACTGTACATGTGATCTATTTATACCATGTGTTACGGTAACACTATACATGTGATCTATTTATACCATGTGTTACAGTAACACTACACATGTGATCTATTTATACCATGTGTTACGGTAACACTATACATGTGATCTATTTATACCATGTGTTACGGTAACACTATACATGAGATCTATTTACACCATGTGTTACGGTAACACTATACATGAGATCTTTTTATACCATGTGTTACGGTAACACTATGCATGTAATCTATTTATAGCATGTGTTACAGTAAAACTATACATGTGATCTATTTATACCATGTGTTACAGTAACAATATACATGTGATCTATTTATACCATATGTTACGGTAACACTATACATGTGATCTATTTATACCATGTGTTACGGTAACTCTATACATGTGATCTATTTATACCATATGTTACAGTAACACTATGCATGTAATCTATTTATACAATGTGTTACAGTAACACTATACATGTGATCTATTTATACCATATGTTACAGTAACACTATACATGTGATCTATTTATACCATGTGTTACAGTAACACTATACATGTGATCTATTTATACCATATGTTACAGTAACACTAAACATGTGATCTATTTATACCATGTGTTACAGTAACACTATACATGTGATCTATTTATACCATATGTTACGTTAACACTATACATGTGATCTATTTATACCATGTGTTACAGTAACACTATACATGTGATCTATTTATACCATGTGTTACAGTAACACTATACATGTGATATATTTATACCATATGTTACAGTAACACTATGCATGTAATCTATTTATACAATGTGTTACAGTAACACTATACATGTGATCTATTTATACCATGTGTTAAAGAAATAATATAAAGTACATGTGATCTATTTATACCATGTGTTGCAGTAAAACTATACATGTGATCTATTTATACCATGTGTTACAGTAACAATATACATCTGATCTATTTATACCATGTGTTACTGTAACAATATACATCTGATCTATTTATACCATGTGTTACAATAACACTATACATGTGATCTATTTACACCATGTGTTACAATAACACTATACATGTGATCTGTTTATACCATGTGTTACAGTAACACTGTACATGTTATCTATTTATACCATATGTTACAGTAACACTATACATGTGATCTATTTATACCATGTGTTACAGTAACACTGTACATGTGATCTATTTATACCATGTGTTACAGTAACACTATACATGTGATCTATTTATACCATATGTTACGGTAACACTATACATGTGATCTATTTATACCATGTGTTACAGTAAAACTATACATGTGATCTATTTTTACCATGTGTTACAGTAACAATATACATGTGATCTATTTATACCATGTGTTACAGTAACAATATACATCTGATCTATTTATACCATGTGTTACAATAACACTATACATGTGATCTATTTATACCATGTGTTACAATAACACTATACATGTGATCTATTTATACCATGTGTTACAATAACACTATACATGTGATCAGGGCCGGCGCTAGGCTTTGCTGCTCCCAGCACTGTCCTGAGTGGCCGCCCCTTCCCTCCTCTGCTCCCTCCCCCTGAAGCTTCTTAAACACTTTAGCGCCGGGAGGGTGGGCGTTTCCAGCGCCCGCCGGACACCATGGCGCTCCGGGCGACGGCCCGGCTTGCCCGGGCCTAGAACCGCTACTGCATGTGATCTATTAATACCATGTGTTAGAGTAACAATATACATGAAGTCTCAATGGAAAATAATGTATATACGTTTCCTTTTCCAGATTCTTTCACTGTGACAGATACATATATCTAAATTAAACTGAAATCACAGTGTTCTTCCATTCAAAGATAAATCATTTCAATTATTACTTTTAATTTGAGAACAGCAGCCCAGACGCCTATAGAAGCCGCTGCACAGGGCCAGACAGACCTTCTGCAACATCTAATGATTTATAATATAGAGACAGTATCTTATGCCCCCAGCTGGTTGTAACAAGCTATTACATTCACGTTTCCCATCCCTTCTAGGTACTGAGGATCTGATTCCGCTAAGGAAGGAACTGCAATGCCGCAAACAAGCAGTTCTGCAATTAAGTACTTGTTAATATGGTAATGCAGAAGGAGAGTTCATGCCTCCTGCATGCAATATGATCAGAGCTGCGTCCTTGGATGCAACATTAGATCATCTGCGTGATCCTCCATCGGCTGAGTGACCATGGAGTCACGCAAGCCGCCCTTTGTAGATGAGGGAAAGAGGCCGGGGAAATCTCTATCTGCTGACGGAGATCATGGCCTTTTCCCTCCTCCCCCCAACGACAAAGACGCGCTTCCGGTTTAGGAAATGGTGGGCATCGCCTATCAATCACTGACAGTCTGCTACCGCTCTGCGTGTACTCACGTAGGACCCGTACTGCACATGCACAGATTCCCGACCATCGTGAATCTGCGTTCGGCTGAATTAGGCGCAGAGACGCTTAAAAAAAAATATTGTGGTGGACACGTTAGAAAATCTGCTAAAAGTGTTTCACAATATTTTACATAGAAGAATCTGTTTGTCTAAACTATTGTCAAATGTAAGAATACAGAACAGTGATGAGAATAACTACACATCAGCGTCACTTTGCTCTTTATGGCAATAAAAAAGCATTTCTATGGATGATACTATATAAATAACCCCATGTCTGACATAATCGCATACGCAATTTACAATATAATACACAGAGCTGTCAGGTGTGACCTGTGATACTCTCCTGACTGTCATTTCCCCCTATAGATCTCACACACTGCACAAGTGTACATGATACAATTGGTTACTACATTATTATACTGTACTATGGGGTCTATGTACTAAGCAGTGTTAGGAGACAGAGTGAAAAGTAATAAGGTACCAGCCAATCAGCTCCCAACTGTCATCTCACAGGCTGTGTTTGAAAAATGACAGTTGGGAGCTGATTGGCTGGTACCTTATCACAGACTTATCACTTTTCACTCTGTCTCCTAACACTGCTTAGTACATAGGCCCTCATTCAGAGCCGCTCGTTAGCGGCAGTACGCTCGTTCCGAGCGATGTTTGCACATCTGCGCATGCGTACGCTTTTTAGTACGCATGTGCGAACCAGTCAGTGTGGCCGAAAATCCTTTGTACGCTATATAGCGAGTGCCTGCTATTTTGAGTGACAGAATGAGGCGTATGTGGGTGGTAACAGGGGAAGGTGCTTGAAAATGGGGAGTGGAGATCCGAACGCAGGCGTGCTTAAAGGTCAAAACAGGCGTTTTATGGGTGTGTATATTTAAAACAGCAGCGTCATTGACCACGTCACTGGGTTATTTTATAGCCAGAACTGCACGCAAATTTGTGGTAGCAAACACCAACCACAAGAATAGCGAGCAGTTCATACGCTGGTCGATGTACTCGATTAATCTAATAAATAGCGGACATGACGTAGGATGCGTGCGGCCAGGGGGCGTTTTTAACAAATAAACGAGCGTATGTTTTGCTCGTTCGTTCAGACTTAGAGGTGTGAACAGACTGCAATGTGCGTACGGATCATTTGAATAGCCACCCCTTGTTTTTAAACGAACGACCGCAAATAGCGTCCGGCTCTGAATGAGGGCCATAGACCATACTTGCCTACATTGTACTTAGCTTTTCCGGGAGACTTGGGCAGAGGAGAAAAATCGGGTTGTGATGGGGGCGGGGCCTGACATATTGCATCATTATGCCCCGCCCCCCTTCACGGCAAATTGCCGCGATTGGCGTAAATTTGGATAAGGGGCGGGGCTAAATGACGTGATTCGTGCAGAATCGCGTAATTAAGCCCCGCCCCCTACACAGAGACCCGCGATTGCCGCGGAAGTTCTCCCCATTCTGCCCACTTCACTAGGAGGTGGGCAGAATGCGGGAGAAATGCCTACCCTTCCGGGGGTGCGGGGGGTTACCCGAAAAATCGGGAGCCTCCCGCAAAAACCGGGAGGGTAGGCATGTATGACATAGACCCCTATGTGAGTTATCGGATTTCAACTTATTGCAAACCGCATTCACACACAGACGTTAGAGATTGTATTTAGCGTATATTTCACTGTTAATTCTTTGACTAGTATTACAGCGAATCCTGCAATAGTGTTCTGGGGGTTCCCAGTGGGTGTAATGGGGTGCTTTATGTCCTTAGTAATATACAGCAGGGTCAGATTATTGTAAGACAGGCTAAGTACATCTGAGGACACCTACACTATAATCATTGCAGGCATATTACTATATTGTCTATTTCTATCACCACACCAGTGTAAAATGGTTTATATGACTTTGCAGCTCTATATCCTAAACTGGCTTATTTATCATTAACCTGATTTAGCCAAAAAACTGTCGGGTGAGCAAATATCCTTATCATGGATGAGCCAATGGGACAGATTGTCGCCTCCACACCTAGAATTCCCTTCTATAAATACAGCTTTTCCTCCCAATAACATTTTGTTGTGTCGTGACTTCCCAGCAGGACATCTCCCACTGAAATCGCTGTGTCTATGTGAGTAACAACCAGCTTTACACAGTTACTAAGCAGTTTAGTATATAAAGAACAGCTATCACCAAACGACTTTATTCTGTTGTGGTAAATTAAATCTAGCTGATTATCGCATCCCATACAACCCAATAATAACATGGTCTCCCTTTAGTTTATCATTTTCATGAAACATAATGATATGGTTTCATTTTTAGGATGTTATTTAGTTTGTTGTTATGTGAATTGTAAGGGTCACTGCTGCTATTGCTGTCCAGGAAGGTACAGTATAGTCAGTGACTAAAAGGCATATGTACTAAATTTCCTGAGAGAGCTGCAATTTTTTTTCATTTTATATCACAACGGGGATAATAACTTTTTACAAAATTATCCCAGCTATGTACTAAAGGAAATATGCAGGGACTTTGGAAGCGATAACCGCTGTCCCTACGAGTTATATCCCTGGGGTATCTGAAGATGGAATAAACCGACAGGACCAAATTCCATGCTACATGGGGGTCAGACCATAGTCCCCATTGCTAATAATGGGTCTGCAGCGATAGTTAGCTTTCTGCAGGAGATTTCTGTGATATTTCTTTGACATCTCCTGCATTAGGCTGTTGTTACATAGCTGGGATGCATAAAATTACACAGAATCTGTAGTTTCTGCATAATTTTATGAAAAACTGGCTTGATAAATAGTCTCCAAAAATGTGTTTAGCTATAGAGAGGAGGATCAGACAAAAACCAATAAGTATAATTAAAGAGTTACCACTAAAAAACAAAAAAAACCTTTGCTGTAGTTATTATTTAATGTATTTGAAAGCAGAAGTGAGGATAATAGTACAGTATTTATATAACTGGCAATATAACCTATTGGGTCCATTGATAAATGTATGACGTTACTTTTATTCTCCTTTCATGCAGATCACTGAAGGCAGAAAGATGCTGCGTGTTAGTACATTGCTTCTTATCTTCGCTCTAGGTAAGTCAGAAAAAGACAATTCTTAATAAATAGCTACTGTACCTCATTAATCCCAAAGAGAAATGTTTAACAAGGTCTGAGACATTATATTTTATTGTATGTTTGTACAGCTGATATAGAAATAAGCTAACTGTCCCTCTTTTCCCACGATTGGCCATGAAATGTACAGTAATATATTTTGCCTGAGTAATTTGGACCTTAGTGTTCCTCTTCTAACCACACACATAACATTAATCGTCACCATCCCAGCTCTGTCAGGGAGAGCAAAACATGACTTTGTAAATGCGATGCAGAGTGATATTAGTCAGAATGGGGAACGCAAATAATGGAAGATTGTATTTCTGGGATTTTGTACATCTAGAAAATGGCCTCTTCCGCTGCGAAGCGCGTTTTGCAGTTTCCCTTATCGCTAGACCATCGTTTTACTCTCAGCTTACATGGAGATATTAAACAGATGTTTTTTTCAGTTGTGCAGCTTTCCAGGAATTGCTGTTTATTAACTCTAGCACAGACATGAGGCGCAGAACACAACATAATTCAATTTGGGGTGACGCTTCTCTCTTTTCCCATTTTTCCTGGCCCATTACCCATGGGCCCTGCAGCGGTGGCACCCCTGTGATGGGAGTAATGCCATTACTGCTATCACTATAAATGACTTTGCTCTGATGTAGTATTTGTGCACTCTTCATGCATTGCCTCCCCTGGTAACATTGCTGCACAATAAAATAGCAAAACAGCTAAAGAGGGAAGAGCATAACATGAATTAAATGATCCCAGTCTATGGCCCGTATTCAATTAGATGCGAAGAGTCAGAAACTTTTCTCCTGTTGTACTTTCCGCCGCATTCACCTGTTTTGGACGTGAATTCGCGACATGCGGGTCCTCGCAATTCTCCCAATTCAATTGCAGGAGAAGAGAAAATGCAAATAGGGCGGCAAATGCATAACAGGCGGAAAGTACTGAATAGATTGGGGGAATCAGTCTGTACCCCAAAATACCCCAAAATAAGGCGCACTGACACTGGAAATCATTACAGATGTGTACTATTAGCCCTAATAAACGTACTTTGTGTCCTTAATTTGTGTTAAAAGCATTCTAGAAGTATATTTCTAAAAGTGATAAAAAAATTATAGAAAACAGTATTTTTGGGGAAAAATAGTCTTGTCAAATTTGGGGTACTTGAAAATAGGGCTAGCATAGTTTTGTATTTCTTAAGTGCACTTTTAAAAAATGCATAAAATCCACCTGCTGCATGTACCTGCAATCCTAAAAACACCTACTGCATACACCTGCAATCCTAAACACACCTGCTGCATGCACCTGCAGTCCTAAACACACCTGCTGCATGCACCTGCAATCATAAACACACCTGCTGCATGCACCTGCAATCCTAAAAACACCTACTGCATGCACCTGCAATCCTAAACACACCTGCTGCATGCACCTGCAATCCTAAAAACACCTACTGCATACACCTGCAATCCTAAACACACCTGCTGCATGCACCTGCAGTCCTAAACACACCTGCTGCATGCACCTGCAATCATAAACACACCTGCTGCATGCACCTGCAAACCTAAAAACACCTACTGCATGCACCTGCAATCCTAAACACACCTGCTGCATGCACCTGCAATCCTAAAAACACCTACTGCATGCACCTGCAATCCTAAACACACCTGCTGCATGCACCTGCAATCCTAAAAACACCTACTGCATACACCTGCAATCCTAAACACACCTGCTGCACGCACCTGCAGTCCTAAACACACCTGCTGCACGCACCTGCAATCATAAACACACCTGCTGCATGCACCTGCAATCCTAAAAACACCTACTGCATGCACCTGCAATCCTAAACACACCTGCTGCACACACCTGCAATCCTAAAAACACCTACTGCATACACCTGCAATCCTAAACACACCTGCTGCATGCACCTGCAATCCTAAACACACCTGCTGCATGCACCTGCAATCCTAAACACACCTGCTGCATGCACCTGCAATCCTAAACGCACCTACTGCATGCACCTGCAATCCTAAACGCACCTGCTGCATGCACCTGCAATCCTAAACGCACCTGCTGCATGCACCTGCAATCCTAAACGCACCTACTGCATGCACCTGCAATCCTAAACGCACCTGCTGCATGCACCTGCAATCCTAAACACACCTGCTGCATACACCTGCAATCCTAAACACACCTGCTGCATGCACCTGCAATCCTAAACACACCTGCTGCATGCACCTGCAATCCTAAACACACCTGCTGCATGCACCTGCAATCCTAAACACACCTGCTGCATGCACCTGCAATCCTAAAAACACCTACTGCATGCACCTGCAATCCTAAACACACCTGCTGCATGCACCTGCAATCCTAAACACACCTGCTGCATGCACCTGCAATCCTAAAAACACCTACTGCATGCACCTGCAATCCTAAACACACCTGCTGCATGCACCTGCAATCCTAAACACACCTGCTGCATACACCTGCAATCCTAAACACACCTGCTGCACGCACCTGCAGTCCTAAACACACCTGCTGCATGCACCTGCAATCCTAAACACACCTGCTGCATGCACCTGCAATCCTAAAAACACCTACTGCATGCACCTGCAATCCTAAACACACCTGCTGCATGCACCTGCAATCCTAAACACACCTGCTGCATACACCTGCAATCCTAAACACACCTGCTGCATGCACCTGCAATCCTAAACACACCTGCTGCATGCACCTGCAATCCTAAACACACCTGCTGCATGCACCTGCAATCCTAAACACACCTGCTGCATGCACCTGCAATCCTAAACACACCTGCTGCATGCACCTGCAATCCTAAACACACCTGCCCCATCCATACAGCACTCCCCCCAAGAAATCTATTTCGCTAAATTTTTTCCATGTCCCCCCACTTTTTTCATTTTCGCCCCAAAATTACATGTCTTTTTTGGTGTGTTCTGAGGTCATTTTTTTTTCTTTTTTAATGATTTGTCCTTTGGAGGGGTGTCCAAATGGTTCTGAAACAATCCCCCACATTTGCACCCCAAAATAGAGATTTTGCACCTTTTTCCGCCTCCTATTCATTGGAGAAACTTTTCCGCCTGTTTCATTGCATTGAGATTCCGCTTATACGAAAACATCCTGGAATTGAATTTGAAGATAAGACGCAAACAGGTGAAAAGTGGCAATAGGCGAAACTTTTTTGGCGACTTCGGCTCTTCGCGTCTAATTGAATCCTGAGCTTAGTATGTACCTTTCTGGCAAACACAGCACCGGACGCCGCCTATTTTACATAGGACAAACAAGTAACGCCTGATGCCATTGTGTCCCCCTCTCCCCTTGTGTCCACCCACAGCCTCTCTGGGATGTGAGATCTTTGCTAGCTGGACCCTTTCTCTTCTGTGGTCCCTATCGTTATAAATAATAACTTTAGCGGAGAGATAAAAGGCGGGATGCATGAAGCATCACATTTGGGACGCGATGCAATCCGCCAACCTTCGCACACACTTTAATTACGCCGATATGCATGAAAAAATCACATAGGACAGATCTTCCGATAAGAGTTGTTTTTTTGCAAATGAGGGTCTATGACCTTCCCTCTGTCGTCCTTCCGTGCATGCGCAGAATGACACATGTGACACGGGGGGTACTGGGAGGGATCTGATTGGATCCCTCTCACAGCACTCTACTAATAGAAGCCCATAGGTTTATATAGGGTAATGCCATCTCATTATGGCGTTACTCAACCGCATACAAGCCTAGGAGCGCATCGCATTCTAGGGCTTGGTACATATGAGAATTGCTGTCAAACTCACATTTTCGGGGTTTGACCACATTTCTCACATTGCTGCATCGCGTCCAAAACTTCTACATCAACTATCACAGGTCTACATCTATAGCAGCTGCCTTTTCCTTTCAGTTGAACACACTTATGGTGCGTACACACTTGGCGATTTTACTGAGCGATTGCACTATTATAACATCGTAATCGTGCAGTCGCTCAGTAATCGTGCACAAATCGTGCAACAAAATGTTGGAAATGACCAGCGATGCGCGCTCCCGCTGTTCATTCCCTACATTGTCCATCGTCTGAACATGCCGGCCACTCTGCCGATAACGAGAGATTGTCATGTTCAGGAATGATGGAGGCTGCCTACACTGATTGACGAACTGACTGATCGTTCAGTGCAGACACTACAGGGGATCAGGAATGACAGAGGCTGCCTACGCTGACTGACTGATCGTTCAGTGCAGACACTACAGGGGATCAGGAATGATGGAGGCTGCCTACACTGATTGACTGACTGACTGATCGTTCAGTGCAGACACTACAGGGGATCAGGAATGATGGAGGCTGCCTACACTGACTGACTGACTGATCGTTCAGTGCAGACACTACAGGGGATCAGGAATGATGGAGGCTGCCTACACTGACTGACTGACTGATCGTTCAGTGCAGACACTACAGGGGATCGGGAATGATGGAGGCTGCCTACACTGACTGACTGACTGATCGTTCAGTGTAGACACTACAGGGGATCAGGAATGATGGAGGCTGCCTACACTGACTGACTGACTGATCATTCAGTGCAGACACTACAGGGGATCAGGAATGATGGAGACTGCCTACACTGACTGACTGACTGATCGTTCAGTGCAGACACTACAGGGGATCAGGAAAGATGGAGGCTGCCTACGCTGACTGACTGACTGATCGTTCAGTGTAGACACTACAGGGGATCAGGAATGATGGAGGCTGCCTACGCTGACTGACTGATCGTTCAGTGCAGACACTACAGGGGATCAGGAATGATGGAGACTGCCTACACTGACTGACTGACTGACTGACTGATCATTCAGTGCAGACACTACAGGGGATCAGGAATGATGGAGGCTGCCTACACTGAATGACTGACTGATCGTTCAGTGCAGACACTACAGGGGATCAGGAATGATGGAGGCTGCCTGCACTGACTGACTAACTGATCGTTCAGTGCAGACACTACAGGGGATCAGGAATGATGGAGGCTGCCTACACTGACTGACTGACTGATCGTTAAGTGCAGACACTACAGGGGATCAGGAATGATGGAGGCTGCCTGCACTGACTGACTGATGGATCATTCAGTGCAGACACTACAGGGGATCAGGAATGATGGAGGCTGCCTGCACTGACTGACTGACTGATCGTTCAGTGCAGACACTACAGGGGATCAGGAATGATGGAGGCTGCCTGCACTGACTGACTGATCGTTCAGTGCAGACACTACAGGGGATCGGGAATAATGGAGGCTGCCTACACTGACTGACTGATCATTCAGTGCAGACTCTACAGGGGATCAGGAATGATGGAGGCTGCCTGCACTGACTGACTGACTGATCGTTCAGTGCAGACACTACAGGGGATCAGGAATGATGGAGGCTGCCTGCACTGACTGACTGACTGACTGATCGTTCAGTGCAGACGCTACAGGGGATCAGGAATGACGGAGGCTGCCTGCGCTGACTGACTGATTGTTCAGTGCAGACCTACAGGGGATCAGGAATGATGGAGGCTGCCTACACTGACTGACTGACTCAACGTTCAGTGCAGACACTACAGGGGATCAGGAATGATGGAGGCTGCCTGCACTGACTGACTGACTGACCGTTCAGTGCAGACACTACAGGGGATCAGGAATGATGGAGGCTACCTACACTGACTGACTGCCTGATCGTTCATTGCAGACACTTCAGGGGACCAGGAAAGATGGAGGCTGCCTGCACTGACTGACTGACTGATCGTTCAGTGCAGACACTACAGGGGATCAGGAATGATGGAGGCTGCCTGCACTGACTGACTGACTGATCGTTCAGTGCAGACACTACAGGGGATCAGGAATGATGGAGGCTGCCTACACTGACTGACTGACTGATCGTTCAGTACAGACACTACAGGGGATCAGGAATGACGGAGGCTGCCTATGCTGACTGACTGATCGTTCAGTGCAGACACTACAGGGGATCGGGAATGATGGAGGCTGCCTACACTGACTGACTGATCATTCAGTGCAGACACTACAGGGGATCAGGAATGACGGAGGCTGCCTATGCTGACTGACTGACTGATCGTTCAGTGCAGACACTACAGGGGATCGGGAATGATGGAGGCTGCCTACACTGACTGACTGATCATTCAGTGCAGACACTACAGGGGATCAGGAATGACGGAGGCTGCCTATGCTGACTGACTGACTGATCGTTCAGTGCAGACACTACAGGGGATCAGGAATGATGGAGGCTGCCTGAACTGACTGACTGACTGATTGTTCAGTGCCAACACTACAGGGGATCAGGAATGATGGAGACTGCCTACACTGACTGACTGACTGACCGTTCAGTGCAGACACTACAGGGGATCAGGAATGATGGAGGGTGCCTGCACTGACTGACTGACTGATCGTTCAGTGCAGACACTACAGGGGATCAGGAATGATGGTGGCTGCCTGCGCTGACTGACTAATCGTTCAGTGCAGACACTACAGGGGATCGGGAATAATGGAGGCTGCCTACACTGACTGACTGATCATTCAGTGTAGACATTACAGGGGATCAGGAATGATGGAGGCTGCCTACGCTGACTGACTGACTGATCGTTCAGTGCAGACACTACAGGGGATCAGGAATGATGGAGACTGCCTACACTGACTGACTGACTGATCGTTCAGTGCAGACATTACAGGGGATCAGGAATGATGGAGGCTGCCTACACTGAATGACTGACTGATCGTTCAGTGCAGACACTACAGGGGATCAGGAATGATGGAGGCTGCATACACTGACTGACTGACTGATCATTCAGTGCAGACACTACAGGAGATCGGGAATGATGGAGACTGCTTACACTGACTGATCATTCAGTGCAGACACTACAGGGGATCAGGAATGATGGAGGCTGTCTGCACTGACTGACTGACTAACTGACTTACTGATCGTTCAGTGCAGACACTACAGGGGATCAGGAATGATGGAGGCTGCCTTCACTGACTGACTGATGGATCGTTCAGTGCAGACACTACAGGGGATCAGGAATGATGGAGGGTGCCTGCACTGACTGACTGACTGATCGTTCAGTGCAGAAACTACAGGGGATCAGGAATGATGGTGGCTGCCTGCGCTGACTGACTAATCGTTCAGTGCAGACACTACAGGGGATCGGGAATAATGGAGGCTGCCTACACTGACTGACTGATCATTCAGTGCAGACACTACAGGGGATCAGGAATGATGGAGGCTGCCTGCACTGACTGACTGACTGATCGTTCAGTGCAGACACTACAGGGGATCAGGAATGATGGAGGCTGCCTGCACTGACTGACTTACTGATCGTTCAGTGCAGACACTACAGGGGATCAGGAATGATGGAGGCTGCCTACGCTGACTGACTGATCATTCAGTGCAGACACTACAGGGGATCAGGAATGATGGAGGCTGCCTACACTGACTGACTGACTGATCGTTCAGTGCAGACACTACAGGGGATCAGGAATGATGGAGGCTGCCTGCACTGACTGACTGACTGACCATTCAGTGCAGACACTACAGGGGATCAGGAATGATGGAGGCTACCTACACTGACTGACTGATCGTTCAGTGCAGACACTACAGGGGATCAGGAAAGATGGAGGCTGCCTGCACTGACTGACTGACTGATCGTTCAGTGCATACACTACAGGGGATCAGGAATGATGGAGGCTTCCTGCACTGACTGACTGACTGATCGTTCAGTGCAGACACTACAGGGGATCAGGAATGATGGAGGCTGCCTACACTGACTGACTGACTGATCGTTCAGTGCAGACACTACAGGGGATCAGGAATGATGGAGGCTGCCTTCACTGACTGACTGACTGATCGTTCAGTGCAGACACTACAGGGGATCGGGAATGATGGAGGCTGCCTGGACTGACTGACTGATCGTTCAGTGCAGACACTACAGGGGATCGGGAATGATGGAGGCTGCCTGCACTGACTGACTGACTGATCGTTCAGTGCAGACACTACAGGGGATCAGGAATGATAGAGGCTGCCTGCACTGACTGACTGACTGATCGTTCAGTGCAGACACTACAGGGGATCAGGAATGATGGAGGCTGCCTACACTGACTGACTGACTGATCGTTCAGTGCAGACACTACAGGGGATCAGGAATGATGGAGGCTGCCTGCACTGACTGACTGACTGATCGTTCAGTGCAGACACTACAGGGGATCAGGAATGATGGAGGCTGCCTACACTGACTGACTGACTGATCATTCAGTGCAGACACTACAGGGGTTCAGGAATGATGGAGGCTGCCTACACTGACTGACTGACTGATCATTCAGTGCAGACACTACAGGGGATCAGGAATGATGGAGGCTGCCTGCACTGACTGACTGACTGATCGTTCAGTGCAGACACTACAGGGGATCAGGAATGACTTTATGATTATGATGTCGTAATCGTACAGACTTTCCTGATCGCCCGGTGTGTACGCACCTTTACTGTCACTCAGACGACCACAAAACTTATCTTAGTAAAGGGTTATCACAGTTAGATATTTTGTAGTCTATATGTAGACTGATCACTGAACTGAGGGCCCCATTTAACAATGATGTATAACCCCATTAGCAACCACTAAAGGGGTTATATCCTCCTAAACAGCGGTAACCTAAGATCACTGCTTTGCTTATGCCATCTATAGATGGTGAGAACGATATGTCCCCATTGCCAGCTATGGGGACACAGCAAGTCTCTCTGCCTTCCAGGAATTGCTGTGTCCCCGCCGGGTGACAGTGCCATGCGCATTCTGGCCATAGCGCGTACGCATGGCACAGCAGCCATAGGCTTCCAGCAACAGAGCCAAGGAGGGTGACGCTGCTGGAACTCGCCGTCAGGGTATGTAATAGAAAATACCAGTGGCATATACGTCATACATACCTACTCTCCCAGGAATCGCGGGAGGCTCTCGATTTTTCGGGTAACCCCCTGCACCCCCAAATAGTAGGGTCTCGCTCACTTCCTGGGGAGATTTTACCTGGAATTTTTGTTTCCGTAGGGAAGGGGCGGGGCTAAATGGGGCAAATCGCATCATTTAGCCACGCCTCCTTATGGACCCGCAAATTGCGGGTGTTTTCTATAAAGGTTGTGGGGCCTAATGCTGTCTATCATCTGCTCCTGCCCCCCGAAGAGGAGATTAGCATGTCCCCTCCTGCTGCTCCCGGAAAGCTGCCCAGGAATGTAGGTAAGTATGATGTACGTTACTATCACTGCGATACTACACACTGGTCCTCATTCAGAGGCGCTCACAAAATGCGAGCACTCTCTCTGAATGAGGGCGGCCACACCTATTTTCTGAGCCAGCCTCCTGGCCGCTTGCTAGGCTGTGGGTGACCACCCACAGCTTTAGCGAGCGGCCAGGTTTATGGTCGCGATGGTCAAGACCTTCGTGACCATTGGGGCTTGCGACGAGACCCTTGTGGAAGGGTCTCGTCTGCCGCAAACCCCAGTGAGATTTCAGCTCTATTAGAGCCGGAAGCTCCTCACTGACATTATGAGTGATGTCACTGGGGCCGCCCCCAAACGGCAGGCGTTCCGTCGGGAACACCTCCATTTGGCCAGCCACCCTCCCTGCCCCGCCTACAAAATGGTGCAAGCTATCGATCACCATCGACAGCCGCCCCTTTTGTAGTTAGCCCGGAGCCTACATTGACCCACTTGCGAGTGCATCGGCGCTTGCGAGCAGGTCTGAATGAGACCCACAATATAGCACTTTATTAAGATATGTTGCATCTGTTTTGAGGTTATCAGTTGAATAAGTCCAATATCGTCACAGGCAGCGAATCTGATAGTAGCACTTGAACTTTTCAAATATCCATCAGTGTATTATATAATGAGAAGTGTCTGTGCAGTGGTCAGGGTTTCGGTGCCGCACAGGTATGTACAAGGCTGTTATATTAAAGGTATACCTACTTAGAGCACTCTGGAGCAAGTTCTAAGGCTTGTTGTGAAGAGGAATGTGTACAAGAAGTACTGCAGAGAATACGCTAAAGATATATATACAAAAATATTAAAAATTTTGTCACCAGGTGGCGCTGTTCCAACACAAATCACTTAAGCTGGCCACACACTAGACCAACTTACATCCAACCAGCCAACTTGTTGATTGGTTGGAATGAAAATCTGGTAATGTATGGGAGTAAATGATGATCAGCAATTTGCTCCTAAATGCCAGAAAACAGATGAAAATGACGTCAGACAAGTTTGTTAAAAGTTTGATCTAAGCAATTTGTTCAAACAACAGTTTTTGTTCATTTTCCGGCATTTGGGAGCAAATTGCTGATTGTCATTTTCTTTCATTCCTTACCAGGTTTTAATTCCAACCAAACTACAAGTTGGCTGGTTGGATGTAAGTTGGTCTAGTGTGTGGCCAGCTTTAGAGTACATTACAAGCGACTCTCCCTCATTGTCAGGTAGACTCAGTGAAATAGCAGCAATTGTACCTTACCCCCATTATGAAGGTGTTATATAGAAAAAATATTGAGATATATACATTCAAATGTGATCATTAGTATAATTTCCCTGCATTGGGTATAAAGGCACAATGATCCCTATGGCTATAAGGCACAATGATCCCTATGGCTATAAGGCACAATGATCCCTATGGCTATAAGGCACAATGATCCCTATGGCTATAAGGCACAATGATCCCTATGGCTATAAGGCACAATGATCCCTATGGCTATAAGGCACAATGATCCCTATGGCTACATGTATTTTCTGATAAGTATCAGTGTGTTTTCATCACCCAGTAGATCTTAGTAACTGCTTTAGGGCTCATTTACATTTGTATGTAAATCAATTTTATGACACGCCCCTCAGATGTAGCAGTACACGCCTATCACAGCAGGAGTTAGATGTGACAGCAGGAGCTAGATGTGTCACCTCTAACACCCGCTGTCACATCTAACACCCGCTGTCACATCTAACACCTCCTGTCACCTCTAACACCCGCTGTCACCTCTAACACCCGCTGTCACATCTAACACCCGCTGTCACATCTAACACCTCCTGTCACATCTAACACCCGCTGTCACATCTAACACCTCCTGTCACATCTAACACCCGCTGTCACATCTAACACCCGCTGTCACATCTAACACCCGCTGTCACATCTAACACCCGCTGTCACAGCTAACACCTCCTGTCACATCTAACACCCGCTGTCACATCTAACACCCGCTGTCACATCTAACACCCGCTGTCACATCTAACACCCCCTGTCACATCTAACACCCCCTGTCACATCTAACACCCGCTGTCATATCTAACACCCGCTGTCACATCTAACACCCGCTGTCACATCTAACACCTCCTGTCACATCTAACACCCACTGTCACATCTAACACCCGCTGTCACATCTAACACCTGCTGTCACATCTAACACCCGCTGTCACATCTAACACCTCCTGTCACATCTAACACCCGCTGTCACATCTAACACCCGCTGTCACATCTAACACCCCCTGTCACATCTAACACCCGCTGTCACATCTAACACCTCCTGTCACATCTAACAGCCGCTGTCACATCTAACACCCCGTCACATCTAACACATCCTGTCAAATCTAACACATCCTGTCACATCTAACACCTGCTGTCACATCTAACACCTGCTGTCACATCTAACACCTCCTGTCACATCTAACAGCCGCTGTCACATCTAACAGCCGCTGTCACATCTAACACCTCCTGTCACATCTAACAGCCGCTGTCACATCTAACACCCCCTGTCACATCTAACACCTGCTGTCACATCTAACACCTCCTGTCACATCTAAAACCTCCTGTCACATCTAACACCCGCTGTCACATCTAACACCTCCTGTCACATCTAACAGCCGCTATCACATCTAACACCCGCTGTCACATCTAACAGCCGCTGTCACATATAACACCCGCTTTCACATCTAACACCCGCTGTCACAACTAACATCCGCTGTCACATCTAACATCCGCTGTCACATCTAACAGCCGCTGTCACAACTAACACCTCCTGTCACATCTAACACCCCCTGTCACATCTAACTCCCGCTGTCACATCTAACACCCGCTGTCACATCTAACATCCGCTGTCACATCTAACAGCCGCTGTCACAACTAACACCTCCTGTCACATCTAACACCTCCTGTCACATCTAACACCCGCTGTCACATTTAACACATCCTGTCAAATCTAACACCTCCTGTCACATCTAACACCTCCTGTCACATCTAAAACCTCCTGTCACATCTAACAGCCGCCTGTCACATCTAACACCTCCTGTCACATCTAAAACCGCCTGTCACATCTAACAGCCGCCTGTCACATCTAACACCTGCTGTCACATCTAACACCTCCTGTCACATCTAACACCCGCTGTCACATCTAACACCCGCTGTCACATCTAACACCCGCTGTCACATCTAACACCTCCTGTCACATCTAACACCCGCTGTCACATCTAACACCCACTGTCACATCTAACACCCGCTGTCACATCTAACAGCCGCTGTCACATCTAACAGCCGCTGTCACATCTAACACCAGCTGTCACATCTAACACCCGCTGTCACATTTATCACCCGCTGTCACATCTAACACCCGCTGTCACATCTAACACATCCTGTCACATCTAACACCCGCTTTCACATCTAACTCCCGCTGTCACATCTAACACCCGCTGTCACATCTAACACATCCTGACACATCTAACACCCGCTGTCACATCTAACTCCCGCTGTCACATCTAACACATCCTGTCACATCTAACACCCGCTGTCACATCTAACACCCGCTGTCACATCTAACACCTGCTGTCACATCTAACAGTTGTGTAATTCTGAAATCTGCAAATTGTTATTATGTTATTATGATTCTTATACCTGTACAGTTGTGAGCTGTCCTGTTAGATCTCCCATGTAGGGTGTGATTTATCTGTATATTACACCTACTATGTACAGGGATAGACAACCCTGATGGCACCTTGTACATAGAAAGGAATGGTGATAATAATATGTTAGCGCATTACATATCCTGACTATGGGCCTGATTCAGACCCACTCGCGAGCGGCTGTCCGCTCGCAAGTTGGTCGATGTTCTGCACTGAGCATGCGCACGACGGAGGGAGCTCCGTCGTGCGCATGCACCAGACGCGACGAGCGAAGGACTTTCCTTCGCTCGTTGTGTCTGATCAAAGGGGGCGTGCTGTCGATGTTGATTGACAGCACGCCCCCTTTGGTGGGCGTGCCTCCCTGATGGGGGCATTCCTAAGGGAATGCCTACCGTCAGAAGCCGGCCCACTGACATCACTAGTGATGTCAGTGGGAGTGATTTTGGCTCTGATAGAGCCAAAATCACTCCGGGCCTTGCGGTTGAAAACCTCAACCGCAGGCTCCGGCTCGCAGTTTCGATGGTCGCGATGGTTAAGACCATCGCGGCCATCAAACTGCACGCTCGTATAGGCTGTGGGTGGTGACCCACAGCTATACGAGCATCCAGGAGGACGCTCCATAGTTATGGAGGACGGCCCTCATTCAGAGCGTGCGCTCTGCTCAGAGTGTACGGCTCTGAATGAGGGCCTACATCTGCAGTATCTATATGTAATGTCTTCTATTTCGGATTATAGAATTCCATAGAAATTCCTTTAGAATATGTACAGTGCATGTACTGTATACTGTGAGACAATCTATGATGCAAACTCATATTCCTTGAATTATGGTAGAGACCTCTGGCAAGTGCTTTTATAACTGGACAAACAATGATAATATCATTTTAATTTATTGTATGGGGTAAGAAAGACGAAAAGGTCAAATGTGATCAGGCCCACCGAGACGTTAGACTGGCCTGGGTACTGTGGTAATATCCTATGGTGCGCCTTACCTTGGTGTGGGGGTGGGGTTACGGCATTGTGGGAGGGGTACTCACTGCCCCTGCAGAGCACAGAAAAGGATACTTTATACCCGCCCCCTCTCAGTTTCCCCGAATGTGAGGGGTAGACAGGAGAATTCTTTAAACAGATTTTCCCCTTATTGAAATACCCTCAAATTTGATTTCCATTAAAATAAAATAATAAACATGATGACTGTAAGCGTCTGATGAGAAACGCCATGAAAATGCTGTTTTGGTAATAATACGGTTGATCTGTGGCAATGCGCATGTTGCTTTGGTGACAATAGAAATACAGTTATTTCTCTGTTTCTCTTCTGTTAAAAAACTGAAAAGACAAAAACGCATTTTCCTTCTCATTACAGCCTTGCACGCAATGGCGCACAGAGACCCTGACACCCAGCAAGGTGAGTCACCTGCATTGTCGGCTAATTACCCATGGTCACACTGACCAAGAAGAACATGAACTATGGACCTCATTCAGAGTCTCTCGCTAAGGAGATATTTTCGCTCGTCTGCGCATGCGTCTAAGTCACAGTACATGTGCGCAAACTAGCGTCTGCGATGTACAACTGAGCGCTCGTAGTACACAGACAGATCGCTACTTTGATTGACAAATTGCGCCGTTGGTGGGTGGTAACAGGGGCAGGTGCTTGTGAATGGGGGAGTGGTTGTGCAAACGTAGGCGTGTCTGACTGTCAGAACGGCGTTTAATGGGCGTGCATAAGTAGCAAAGTAGCGTCGTTGCACACGTGACTTCGTTGTTTTTTATCCTGAACTGCTAGTAGTGCTTGGGGTAGGTTAGTTGAACCCCAAGCGCTGCGAGCAGCTCCGATGGCCCTCGATGTGCACGATTAATCAGACTCTTCCCGGAGATGACGTGTGCTGCGAGTGACAGGTGGGAGGTTTTATAGTCCAGCATACGCTAACTGTCGTCGCTCACTAAGACATAGAGGGCGTCCTTTCAGCGCAAAGGGCAATCGCTTGATTTGCATACCCGGCCCCTTTTTGCAAGCGAACGATCACATCTTGCGAGAGACTCTGAATGAGGTCCTATGTCAGGTGGCCTCCAGGTAACATGGACGGTGATCCAGAGAGATGGGAATGTTTAGGGCTGTGGCTTCTCTCGGGGGAAAGTTATGGTTAGAGTTTAATTTTGGGATAATTTGAGTTTTACAGTTATGTCAATCAGCTGAGACATTTATCCCTTATTATGCACATGGTACTGCTACATAGAAATACTATGGGGGAAACATGATATCCTGGGACCGGCAGGCATTTGTGAGATCCTGGCAAATCTGCCCCATCTTTTAAATTGCCCATAATTTAAGGGGCATAGCCTGGCTAGTTCCGCATGTGAAATTATTGTCACTTTAAAGCATCAGTTGGACTCACTGGAATCTCGCCGAAGCCCTGCAAATCCCGGGGTATAATATTTCCCCCTATGGCTTATTATAGGGCGTTAAATTCATATTTCAGAACATAAGTGTGTGTTTTAAAAAGCATTTTGATAGGTACATTATAATGATTTTTATTTCTCTCTTTATAACAGATTGTCCTGTACATAAAAAATTTGATTCATGCGGAACAGCCTGCCCAGAGAACTGCCAAAACTTTGGAACCCAAATAACTAAAATCTGCACAAAGAATTGCGTGCCAGGATGTTTCTGCATGTACCCATACATCTTCCAGAGAGGGAAATCGGGACCTTGTGTCCATTTTACTCATTGCCCCAAGAAGTTTATCATAGACTGAGGATGGATGAGTCAGTGGTAACTGCGTACCGGCTGTGTGTAACACCGATGGTTCCTGTAATATACTATCGTACATTGCACGCACAATTGTTTTGTGTAATATCTATTACCTATTAACAAATGTACAGCCTGGCGTATTGCTAATAAAGACATACACCCCTAAACCTTGCCAGCGGTGGTAAAACAGAGTACAGTCTCCTATATGCTGTATATAACCCCTTGCTACACTTAGGGAGAGGGGGGAGAGTTTGGAGAAAGTAGTTACAAACTTGCCTGATCGGGTCTTCTCTGTAAGCGCTGCTGCCGATGAGCTGAGCCCACCAGGGGCAATTACCACACCCTATGCAGAGGGTGGCATGACATACGAAATGGTCCCCAATATTATCGATGGGATATGACTACACGCCACATGCTTGGTCATGTCTCCTAGTACCGGGGCCGGGTATATCTCCACGCTACTAATAACAATATTGAGTGACAGATGAGTGACAGGTGAACATTGTTTATTTTAAAAATTCCTCACTAACAAAATGCTAATTAACAAATAAAGGGCCCCATTATACAACGATCCTAAATACCAGCGGCATATTTAGTTTAGTATCGCACTGATACAAATGAATATGTCACTGGTATTCGTCATTACTTATCCCTCTGGCGAGGTCCAGCGATGTTCTCCTCGTCGGTAGAGTTCTCCACTCAGCTGTTGGCAGCCTATGGGCCGTATTCAGTTTGAAGCAAAAAGCCGTTTTCGCATGTGTTTTTGGCAAAAACTTTTCGCCGATGACGTAATTTTGGCCTGTTTGGGTTTTACTCCGTATTCAATTAGAAAGAGTTTCCGCCTTGGCGGAAGATCAATGCAGTGTGTGATGTACTGACTGGTTTGTACAGTGCTGCACCACTAGCACCAGGTTCAGGTGTATTCGGATTGCTTTGGTGGCCGATTTCCCCGTGGTCAGATAGGACACACCGTGACAGAGAGGCAAGCCTGAATTCCCCTTTTGCAGACACAATGACCAGTCAGGAGGGAAGGTGCAATGCAATTTTATTGTAACCAATCAAAGATTAACAATTAACACAGGAGATATTTACCATTCACAGATTGAATTAAATAAATTACACTTTTCAATGGCAAGGTATTTATTTATTACCTCCCCGTCCTCTACCGGTGACCCCAGCTGGCAAGCGAGTGTAAACAAAAGAAAACACGATTTTTGCAGAACTTTTACTTCACCTAAAACAAATAAGATCTCCATTGGCTTATTGCTAATCAAGTACCTTAAACATCCTTACTTAACTTATCTATTAAATAAAGAGACGGACACCATAACAGCTTGGATAAAAGGTCACAGCTTTTATTTCTGAATTAATTAATTCACCTAACCAAGGTGGCCAGGAGACGCTGCATACTCAGTTCTAGCTTTCAACTTGGAGACACACACGGGGAACGACTGAAACGCTCCCCCTAAAGACGCACTTACGTCACGAAGGTCCCGCCTCCCTCCTGGGCCAGTCTACTCCGAGCGCTTCCGTACAAAAGGGTTCGAGTCCCCTCGTACGAGAAGGACAGACTCGTCATGTTACATCGAGGTCCAGCGCCCTCACAACGCTCTCTTGCGCCACAATAAAGCCACTGAGATGCAGCGTTCTCCCACCAAAGCCAGACTCAAATTGAGACTGGCCCGCCACCTAGAGAAAAAACCCACTAATCCAAAAGGCAAGCAAATCCTTAATAACAAACCTAAATTATTAAAGTGAACACCGTATGGATGCAAAATTCCGTCTAAATCCAAACCCTAAAAGCTATGCCTGACTACCAAGCCACCAAAGGACAGAACATGTGTATTCAAAGCACCAGTCGTGGCACTATTTCAGACCATACAATGCGCACATCCGGCCACAACAAATGCACTGCATTCACCGACTCTCTCAGCCGAAAAGACAACTCTAACCTCTCATCTTACAAAGATCATTCCCACCAACATGCAGGACCAACCAATCAGGCATCCTCATTTCACTGCAGACTCCACCAACAAACCTTGAACGGATGCGCACAGCAGGCCATGCACACCTATCCAGCGAACATGCCTACCACCCAACAACAAACTGGCACGTCTAACCAAACCATGCCGTTCAGCCCAGAAAATATAGGAATGGCCGAACAGCCAAACCTGCTCTTCTCCAAAGTCTTTCCACTGTAAGGAAAGAACACCCTAACTATGAGCCACCGCACCAAAACCAAGCTGTACACCACAAAACTAACACACAGCAACTAAACTAGCAGGGATGCAATGGGGGAAACAGGTAACCCGAGTGAAGAAGAAAACCCAAAAAACCTTCCCCGTGAACCAAGTTGGGCCAGATAATGGTCCCCGGGAGGAAAAATAAAAAAATCCCTTCACACCCCCACTTATCGAATGCTAACCATTCGATAACTGACGGGTAAACAGCGTTTTCAGGTTGGCGCAGGAGCGCACCTAAAGCTTGTCGCAGCGAACATAAGATATAAAAGCATAGTACCTCCACCTCCCAACGCTATTGAATATCACCGCTGAATGCTCCGCTAATGCTGCACTAGCAGCGGCAGCAATCCGAAAGGAATGGGCCCTGCAACTAGCGCCATCTAAACTTACCAAGCAAATTGACATTTGGAAAGAGGGACACATTTTTACGCCCCAACCATTGGTCACCGCCTGTCGTACCACCAGCCATATACAATGCGGCAAGTCACACCGGGCAAACAGAGGAGTCACCCCATTTAATCAAGGCAACACACCTGGCCCGGCCTAACTGATCAGTCTTGGAAAACTGAAGTTTGCACAAAACGGATGACTCCTGAAACATAATGACTCCCCTCATGAACCCTGTGGTCACCGGGGACTTACTGGAAGCTACAATCTCAGTGACCCTAAAAGCCCTGCAAAAGCCATATGAAAAAGCGGGGCCTCGAAAGAATCTGAAGCCACACTGTACATCACCTCCAGCAAGCGAAAACGGAGATTGAGCTCGATAGGCCTGCAAGAGTCAGTCCTGGCGGGTAACTCCTCGGCCCACTTTTAAGGGCTTAAGAAGGGAGGAATGATATATTGGGATCTGATAACCCTTTCATTTACTGAAAAAGGAAATCCCCGCCAGGGCCGAAGGCCACAGAACCCTTGGAGCGAGCATGCTGTTAGTGCCCCCAAACAAACCTGGCCATAAACCCTGAGGAAGACTCACCCGGCTGGGGGCTTTGTGAACAGAACACCTGCCTGCCCTAAACGCCGCAGAATAAGCCATCCGAGTTGCTGAAGCCAGCGACCCCCATGCTAGGCCCATATTCCGGCCTGATGAAAGGAGGGCATAAAACCCAACTGTAGAAGCTGCCGGCTCCAGCAAACGGAAACGGGCAAATTGGAATCGGGACAATGAATCAGCAATCGTATTATGCAGCTCAGGGAAGAGGCGCGCGCAAAACCCAAATGTTGGCCTTTTAGCAACGCAAAACCAAATATATACATATGTATATATATATATATATATATATATATATATATATATATGGAGACGCCTCGCTGAAGTGGAGAAAGAACGCTGATTGTTAATGACCTGGACCACCCCTAGATTGTTGCACTAGCAAACTACATGCTGACTAGCCAAACGCTCCCTCCAAAGCTAAACTACTACAATAGGGAAAAGTTCCAATCAAAAGAAAATTGCCAGTAAGGCCCTCCAAATGCCACTCAGTAGGCAGAGCGCTGCGCACCACTCCCGTTAAAAAAGGCCAAAAACTAGAGAAACCAGACGCATAGGTGAAAAGCTGCAAAGTAGCATTCGCCCCAGGAGCAGAGGGCCAAATGCGTCCACCATTAAAATGAACCACAAAACTGGACCAAGTTCGAAGATCCTCCTTAATCTCAGAAGACAAATGAACGAAGTGATGAGGCTGGCTCACCCTTGCCGTGGACTTCTACAACTTTCTACAGAAAACCCGCCCCATGGGGATAATGCGCTAGGCAAAATTAAATGAACCAAGCAAAGGCTGAACTGCGCGCAATTTAACACTAACTGTTCCTAAACAAACCGACATCTGATAAAGCAAATTCTTTACTCTGTTATGCGTAAAGGATAAAAATACAAAATAAAATTAAATAAAAATAAGACGATATAACCCGCGGCAAACAACAACGACTAGAAACCACACCTAGCTAAGTGCCCAAATACCACCAATGAATATAAAATATACGAAGTAATGCACTACCGAAACACCCGAAATCCGAAAGGAGGGAGGAAAACACAAACATAGTCCCCCCTGGCCCTATAAAGAGAAATGTGGTATAAATAATGTGCAACATGGGACCGGCAATGCCAGGGTCAATGCACAAGTGTTAAAGTAAGTAAAGCTCTAAAAATAGGGTCAGGAGCGAAAAGGAATAAACAAATACACCAGGTCCCAATGAAACTATATAGCGCATGCCTACAGATGGAAGGCAACAACCGGAACACCGATAACATCAAGCCTTGTAAACAAAATACCTGAATCAAAACGAATCGTCCACAAGACCTCAACAAACAGGCCGGCTCTGGTATGACAAATTAACAGGAAAAAACCGTAGAACCAAGGTAAATATTGAAATAAACAGATACCACCCCAGGGTCTAAAAAAAGATGACTACCCAGAAAAAAGAATTAACAGTTTCGGCAGGGAGGGCAAGAGAAAAACGGGCCCTAAAACCTACCCAACAAACTCAGCGCCGACAGCAACCCACCAAGCGACCAGGGCTTCCTAAATTAAGTGACCCCGAATGGTAAATTGCAACCAACCAGGCATAGCAGTATATTGTACAAATGGAATGGCCTCCCATCGGAGGTGGTAGAGGCTAAGGCAGCATAGCTATTAACACATGCATGGGATAAACCTAAGGGAATACTTCAGAAAAAGTAAGGATAATAAGGGTTGAGGTAACACTATGTGAAAAATTGGGGCAGACTAGATGGGCCAAATGGTACTAACTATAGGCAAACTATGTTTTTCTATGTATCTAACTTGCGAGAAAAAAGGGGAGAAAAAACACTTTCAGGGAACCATTACAACCAATCGGGCAGTTAATCCCAAACTAATGTGAGACTGGCCTAACAAGCGCCATGGGACCAACCCTACACACATGCCATGTGAATCAACCAGACGCGCTGCTATGAAATGGACTCCCGGGGGCATAAACGGCAATAACTATGAATTAAGGAACCAAATAGAATTAGCTAAACAAGTTTGCAAGAAAACCAGATATAAACCTAAGCAAATGTTCTCATGCCCACTCTTGCGTAACCCCTAAATGACCGCTGCAATGTCACAATTTACAAAGCCCGCCCCCATCTAAGGCTCCTAGGTCTGAGAAGCGATTGGCCCGCGACCCTAGCACCTGACTTTCGGACCACCCTCGCGCAAACCCCCTAATAAGCTTGCGGAAAACACTTGGTGGAACTAGACAGGCGACAGCTGTAACAGAGTCAGGGTGAGGAAAAAACAAGCCATCCATACTCACCACCACCAGAAGGCACGGGAACTGCGTCGTCTGCGACGTCACCTGGCGAAGCCATCGGATCGTAACCCAGGGTCATCTCGACGCACACTGAAACAGCAGCCGTACAACTACTGCATCATCTGCAACGTCACCCAGAGGAGCCATCGGATCGTAACCCAGGGTCATCTCGTCGCACAATGGAACAGCAGCCGCACAACTACTGCATCATCTCGAGAAACCACAGCTGAGTCCGGCAGACCTGTAACTAAAAGAGAAAAGGGAGCAGCCAAGCCGGAAGCAGGAGTGCTGGGAGGAGGGGGAAGGAACCTGATAAAAAAGATGAGGGGGGGCATAAAAGGGAAACTGGGTGAGGAGGGGGGGGGGGGGGAGTATAAAAAGACATGGGACAAGGTAAAGATGGGGGGTACTACGACAATGCGAGAACAGAGAAAAATCAGCACAGACAAAAAAGGGTAAAGGAGGCAAAAAAGGGGGGGAAGGAAGGGGGGGGTTGGGGACCAGGGTATAAGAAAGCCTGGCCCCTAAAAGGGGTAATAAACGAAAAATAAATGGAAATAAATACGCCCGAGGGAGGAAAGGCAGTGGGATGTTGGGGGGTGCCCAATTATTGCTGGGGCAAGGGAAGGATTAGGCCCCTGGAGCACTAAAACATAAAGGGGGGCACCAGTAAAGAAAAACTTTGATCCAAATAAAAACACTGGATCCCACTGTAAAAGTGGAATCCAAGATAGCCGCCGCCACAAAATGGCCGCCAGACCCGCCGTGCGGTGGGGTCCGGTATGAGGAGACTAAATGCTCCATGCAGGGGGGGAGGCCGTTGGCCGCAAAAACTGCTGCGGGGGGGCAGCCACCTGTCGGGGACAGGCGGCGGCGGCCACCTGCAGAGTGCCCAGCGGGAGTCGCGGTCGCGGCTGCTTCTGCTGGTGCAGCGGAAGACCCTGATAAGCAGGACTCGGCGTCAGCGCCGAGTCCTGCGCGGGAGGCACACAAGGAGGCAAGAGGGGAGAGTGCCCAGCGGGAGTTGTGGCCGCGACTGCTCCCGCTGGAGAAGGGGAAGACCCAAATGAGCAGGACTCGGCGTCAGCGCCGAGTCCTGCACGGGAGGAACAAAAGGAGGCCAGGAGGGGGGTGCCCAGCAGGAGTCACAGACACGACAACTCCCGCTGGTGAAGGGAAAATGCACAGTGAGCAGGACTCGGCATCAGCCAGAGTCCTGCCACAGAGGGGGAACTGGGAGTCGGCAGGGGAGAGCGCTCCTGTGCCACTGCAGCGCTGGCCGGGCAGGCAAGGATAAGCCTGACTCGGGGGGGAGGGGGGGGGAAAGGGGTGCTAAATAAGAGGACAAAGCCTATGAAAAGAAAGAAAGAAAGGAGCAAGGGGGGAAAAGAAGGGGGGGATGACAGGAAAGAACTGGAAAGGGATAAAGAAAAATAAATAATAAAGCTTCAAACAGCTGGATACTCATCTGTCCTCCCGAAATCAGGAAAGAGGCAGATCACATGCACACCACCTCTTTTATACTGATAATCACAGGCACACCCAGAAATCACAGCATTGGTCAGCTAAACCACCTGACCACCAAACCAACTTAATCTGCCTAGTAACAAGGCTGTCAAGACAGCCAATCAGCAAAAACCCCAGGATTCTTATTTCACTCATGTTTAGGCAACCTTCCTTTTCTATGAGAGACCTAAACAGGAAACCCGCTGGTCGAGCTTGTATCAATAGTGCACCGGCAGCCTATAACTTTGAAATACAGTCTGTGCTACACTTCCTTTTGCTGAGGATAACGTGGGAAAAACACATGTAGGTTAGCCTTGTATCAGTAGTGCGCCAGCAGCCTATAGCTTTGAAATACAATCTGTGTTAACACTTCCTTTTGCTAAGAAAAACGTGGGAAAAACACATGCAGGTTAGGCTTGTATCAGTAGTGCACCAGCGGCCTATAGCTTTGAAGTACAGTCTGTGCTGATAGCAGTAGTTCACCAACAACAATAATATAACACAGTCTTTGGGCCTTGAGAAAAATAAGGACAACACTGAGGCTATGCTGATAGCAGTAGTTCACCGGCTGTTTGCAATAATGTAACACAGTCTTTGGGCCTTGAGAGAAATAAGGACAACACTGAGGCTATGCTGATAGCAGTAGTTCACCGGCAGCAATAATGTAACACAGTCTTTGAGCCTTGATAAAAATAAGGACAACACTGAGGCTATGCTGATAACAGTAGTTCACCGGCAGCAATAATGTAACACAGTCTTTGAACCTTGGGAAAAATAAGGACAACACTGAGGCTATGCTGATAACAGTAGTTCACCGGCAGCAATAATGTAACAGTCTCTGAGCCTTGAGAAAAATAAGGACAACACTGAGGCTATGCTGATAGCAGTAATTCACCGGCAGCAATAGTGTAACACAGTTTTCCTAAACGCCTATGCCACAAATTACTACCACCAGAATTGCCAGCCGGGGTAACACAGGGTTAAATAAACAAGTAATGTACATTACACCACAGAAATTGACAAGGTAAGAGATTCACAGTAAACATATACCTTTTGCTAATGAGATGACAGCACAAGTAATATACATTACATCAGCATGAATGGACTATGAAATGGATACTGGGCCAAACAGTGTATAAGAGACAATTTACATTAACACCAGTATCAGTAAATAGTCAAACATTTCATGCAAGCAAAATATTATTCAGCATTGACAATAATAACACAGCGAGCAGTGAACAGCTTTACAGAGTGCTATAACAGATAAAGGGCCACAGAGGGCCACTATCCACTACTTTAGCTAACACACGAGTCAAACAGTAAACAGAGCCAAATACATATCACATAGCATTACATTTTGTTTAAAGATAAACATAGAACACGTTATACATCACCCACAGTGGCATCGGACATGAGCCAACACCCATAAATCACATCCCCTCCTGGACATGAGCCAGAGGTTCACAGGAAAGAACATGACCACCAATGCAATGCTTGGGAAAAAGAGGGGGTGACCTATCTTTTACTTCCCCCCTATTTTAACATTACTAAAGCAGACGAGGGACCTATCCTGACCCCCAAAATGACTCCCTTGCTTCCCCTTTTATTCTATGGACCCTGGGGACATAGGCAGGGCATGGCAACAGGCTATGGAACCTGACTAGTGACAGGCAGGGCAAGCAGTGGGCAGGGGTGGCTAAGTGCAAGGCAGGAGAAGGAGCAGGAACAGGGAAGCTCTTGTGTATCCCACCCCAATGCAGTGGCTGTTCAGCCTCCTCCAATGTCCAGGGCAGCTCCGGGATGCTAGGCACCGCACCAGAGCTCCCAGCTGCAGACTCCGGGATGCTAGGCACCGCACCAGAGCTCCCAGCTGCAGACTCCGGGATGCACAGCACCGCACCAGAGCTCCCAGCTGCAGACTCCGGGATGCACAGCACCGCACCAGAGCTCCCAGCTGCAGACTCCGGGATGCACAGCACCGCACCAGAGCTCCCAGCTGCAGACTCCGGGATGCACAGCACCGCACCAGAGCTCCCAGCTGCAGACTCCGGGATGCACAGCACCGCACCAGAGCTCCCAGCTGCAGACTCCGGGATGCACAGCACCGCACCAGAGCTCCCAGCTGCAGACTCCGGGATGCACAGCACCGCACCAGAGCTCCCAGCTGCAGACTCCGGGATGCACAGCACCGCACCAGAGCTCCCAGCTGCAGACTCCGGGATGCACAGCACCGCACTAGAGCTCCCAGCTGCAGACCTCCGGCAGGTATTTTACAAGGAGCAACAGGTGAAAAATCCCTTTCCACAGGGGCTCTGTCCAGCAAACACAGCAGCAGGAGGGGTCCTGAAGCACTCTTCCTCTGGGGCTGTCTTTTCTTCTGCCCGTGCGGGTGCCAGCAGGGTTTTCGTCACTGGCGGGACCTTTTCCTCAGCTGGGGCTTCATCTGCGACGATGGAGCAATGAGACCTCCTTCCCAGGCAGCTCCTCTTCTCTCCCAACATGCGCAGACTACCATATGCAGTGACTCCTGATAACAGGCACTTAGGGAGGGAGTCCTTTATTCAGAGGGGGCTTCTTCCAAAGCAGGGTGCTCTATGCAAGTCCCCAGGCAAGCTTCCTCCAGGGACTCACATCCAGCATCAGAGCACCTCCCCTGGCAGATTGGATAGGTAGCCTTCCGGGCTAATATGAAGTCTGGTAATTGTAATCCAGGGCAACATTAAAGTTATAGCATCCTTATGTTTACAGCTCCAAGGGCAGCTCACAGCAACTCATTACAGACAGCACCAGGTGCAGTATTTGTAATCCAGGATAAATAAGAGGGGTTATTGCACCCCTATTTGTACAGATCCAGGGACACTCCACAGAAACTCCTCACAGACAGCACCAGGTGCAGTATTTGTAATCCAGGATAAATAAGAGGGGTTATTGCACCCCTATTTGTACAGATCCAGGGACACTCCACAGAAACTCCTCACAGACAGCACCAGGTGCAGTATTTGTAATCCAGGATAAATAAGAGGGGTTATTGCACCCCTATTTGTACAGATCCAGGGACACTCCACAGAAACTCCTCACAGACAGCACCAGGTGCAGTATTTGTAATCCAGGATAAATAAGAGGGGTTATTGCACCCCTATTTGTACAGATCCAGGGACACTCCACAGAAACTCCTCACAGACAGCACCAGGTGCAGTATTTGTAATCCAGGATAAATAAGAGGGGTTATTGCACCCCTATTTGTACAGATCCAGGGACACTCCACAGAAACTCCTCACAGACAGCACCAGGTGCAGTATTTGTAATCCAGGATAAATAAGAGGGGTTATTGCACCCCTATTTGTACAGATCCAGGGACACTCCACAGAAACTCCTCACAGACAGCACCAGGTGCAGTATTTGTAATCCAGGATAAATAAGAGGGGTTATTGCACCCCTATTTGTACAGATCCAGGGACACTCCACAGAAACTCCTCACAGACAGCACCAGGTGCAGTATTTGTAATCCAGGATAAATAAGAGGGGTTATTGCACCCCTATTTGTACAGATCCAGGGACACTCCACAGAAACTCCTCACAGACAGCACCAGGTGCAGTATTTGTAATCCAGGATAAATAAGAGGGGTTATTGCACCCCTATTTGTACAGATCCAGGGACACTCCACAGAAACTCCTCACAGACAGCACCAGGTGCAGTATTTGTAATCCAGGATAAATAAGAGGGGTTATTGCACCCCTATTTGTACAGATCCAGGGACACTCCACAGAAACTCCTCACAGACAGCACCAGGTGCAGTATTTGTAATCCAGGATAAATAAGAGGGGTTATTGCACCCCTATTTGTACAGATCCAGGGACACTCCACAGAAACTCCTCACAGACAGCACCAGGTGCAGTATTTGTAATCCAGGATAAATAAGAGGGGTTATTGCACCCCTATTTGTACAGATCCAGGGACACTCCACAGAAACTCCTCACAGACAGCACCAGGTGCAGTATTTGTAATCCAGGATAAATAAGAGGGGTTATTGCACCCCTATTTGTACAGATCCAGGGACACTCCACAGAAACTCCTCACAGACAGCACCAGGTGCAGTATTTGTAATCCAGGATAAATAAGAGGGGTTATTGCACCCCTATTTGTACAGATCCAGGGACACTCCACAGAAACTCCTCACAGACAGCACCAGGTGCAGTATTTGTAATCCAGGATAAATAAGAGGGGTTATTGCACCCCTATTTGTACAGATCCAGGGACACTCCACAGAAACTCCTCACAGACAGCACCAGGTGCAGTATTTGTAATCCAGGATAAATAAGAGGGGTTATTGCACCCCTATTTGTACAGATCCAGGGACACTCCACAGAAACTCCTCACAGACAGCACCAGGTGCAGTATTTGTAATCCAGGATAAATAAGAGGGGTTATTGCACCCCTATTTGTACAGATCCAGGGACACTCCACAGAAACTCCTCACAGACAGCACCAGGTGCAGTATTTGTAATCCAGGATAAATAAGAGGGGTTATTGCACCCCTATTTGTACAGATCCAGGGACACTCCACAGAAACTCCTCACAGACAGCACCAGGTGCAGTATTTGTAATCCAGGATAAATAAGAGGGGTTATTGCACCCCTATTTGTACAGATCCAGGGACACTCCACAGAAACTCCTCACAGACAGCACCAGGTGCAGTATTTGTAATCCAGGATAAATAAGAGGGGTTATTGCACCCCTATTTGTACAGATCCAGGGACACTCCACAGAAACTCCTCACAGACAGCACCAGGTGCAGTATTTGTAATCCAGGATAAATAAGAGGGGTTATTGCACCCCTATTTGTACAGATCCAGGGACACTCCACAGAAACTCCTCACAGACAGCACCAGGTGCAGTATTTGTAATCCAGGATAAATAAGAGGGGTTATTGCACCCCTATTTGTACAGATCCAGGGACACTCCACAGAAACTCCTCACAGACAGCACCAGGTGCAGTATTTGTAATCCAGGATAAATAAGAGGGGTTATTGCACCCCTATTTGTACAGATCCAGGGACACTCCACAGAAACTCCTCACAGACAGCACCAGGTGCAGTATTTGTAATCCAGGATAAATAAGAGGGGTTATTGCACCCCTATTTGTACAGATCCAGGGACACTCCACAGAAACTCCTCACAGACAGCACCAGGTGCAGTATTTGTAATCCAGGATAAATAAGAGGGGTTATTGCACCCCTATTTGTACAGATCCAGGGACACTCCACAGAAACTCCTCACAGACAGCACCAGGTGCAGTATTTGTAATCCAGGATAAATAAGAGGGGTTATTGCACCCCTATTTGTACAGATCCAGGGACACTCCACAGAAACTCCTCACAGACAGCACCAGGTGCAGTATTTGTAATCCAGGATAAATAAGAGGGGTTATTGCACCCCTATTTGTACAGATCCAGGGACACTCCACAGAAACTCCTCACAGACAGCACCAGGTGCAGTATTTGTAATCCAGGATAAATAAGAGGGGTTATTGCACCCCTATTTGTACAGATCCAGGGACACTCCACAGAAACTCCTCACAGACAGCACCAGGTGCAGTATTTGTAATCCAGGATAAATAAGAGGGGTTATTGCACCCCTATTTGTACAGATCCAGGGACACTCCACAGAAACTCCTCACAGACAGCACCAGGTGCAGTATTTGTAATCCAGGATAAATAAGAGGGGTTATTGCACCCCTATTTGTACAGATCCAGGGACACTCCACAGAAACTCCTCACAGACAGCACCAGGTGCAGTATTTGTAATCCAGGATAAATAAGAGGGGTTATTGCACCCCTATTTGTACAGATCCAGGGACACTCCACAGAAACTCCTCACAGACAGCACCAGGTGCAGTATTTGTAATCCAGGATAAATAAGAGGGGTTATTGCACCCCTATTTGTACAGATCCAGGGACACTCCACAGAAACTCCTCACAGACAGCACCAGGTGCAGTATTTGTAATCCAGGATAAATAAGAGGGGTTATTGCACCCCTATTTGTACAGATCCAGGGACACTCCACAGAAACTCCTCACAGACAGCACCAGGTGCAGTATTTGTAATCCAGGATAAATAAGAGGGGTTATTGCACCCCTATTTGTACAGATCCAGGGACACTCCACAGAAACTCCTCACAGACAGCACCAGGTGCAGTATTTGTAATCCAGGATAAATAAGAGGGGTTATTGCACCCCTATTTGTACAGATCCAGGGACACTCCACAGAAACTCCTCACAGACAGCACCAGGTGCAGTATTTGTAATCCAGGATAAATAAGAGGGGTTATTGCACCCCTATTTGTACAGATCCAGGGACACTCCACAGAAACTCCTCACAGACAGCACCAGGTGCAGTATTTGTAATCCAGGATAAATAAGAGGGGTTATTGCACCCCTATTTGTACAGATCCAGGGACACTCCACAGAAACTCCTCACAGACAGCACCAGGTGCAGTATTTGTAATCCAGGATAAATAAGAGGGGTTATTGCACCCCTATTTGTACAGATCCAGGGACACTCCACAGAAACTCCTCACAGACAGCACCAGGTGCAGTATTTGTAATCCAGGATAAATAAGAGGGGTTATTGCACCCCTATTTGTACAGATCCAGGACACTCCACAGAAACTCCTCACAGACAGCACCAGGTGCAGTATTTGTAATCCAGGATAAATAAGAGGGGTTATTGCACCCCTATTTGTACAGATCCAGGGACACTCCACAGAAACTCCTCACAGACAGCACCAGGTGCAGTATTTGTAATCCAGGATAAATAAGAGGGGTTATTGCACCCCTATTTGTACAGATCCAGGGACACTCCACAGAAACTCCTCACAGACAGCACCAGGTGCAGTATTTGTAATCCAGGATAAATAAGAGGGGTTATTGCACCCCTATTTGTACAGATCCAGGGACACTCCACAGAAACTCCTCACAGACAGCACCAGGTGCAGTATTTGTAATCCAGGATAAATAAGAGGGGTTATTGCACCCTATTTGTACAGATCCAGGGACACTCCACAGAAACTCCTCACAGACAGCACCAGGTGCAGTATTTGTAATCCAGGATAAATAAGAGGGGTTATTGCACCCCTATTTGTACAGATCCAGGGACACTCCACAGAAACTCCTCACAGACAGCACCAGGTGCAGTATTTGTAATCCAGGATAAATAAGAGGGGTTATTGCACCCCTATTTGTACAGATCCAGGGACACTCCACAGAAACTCCTCACAGACAGCACCAGGTGCAGTATTTGTAATCCAGGATAAATAAGAGGGGTTTTTGCACCCCTATTTGTACAGATCCAGGGACACTCCACAGAAACTCCTCACAGACAGCACCAGGTGCAGTATTTGTAATCCAGGATAAATAAGAGGGGTTATTGCACCCCTATTTGTACAGATCCAGGGACACTCCACAGAAACTCCTCACAGACAGCACCAGGTGCAGTATTTGTAATCCAGGATAAATAAGAGGGGTTATTGCACCCCTATTTGTACAGATCCAGGGACACTCCACAGAAACTCCTCACAGACAATCCTTTTTTCAGAAATTCCTCCCAGACTCAGCACTGACAGCCCTGGGGATGGTATTTTATAAGCTCTCCCTCACTCTCCTCCCTGTTGGTCCGGCATCTATGAGTGGACAGGGGTGGACCCAGCAACAGGCCGCCTACAGGGATCTCTGCCTGAACACCCAGGCTACCAAACAAATGGGGCAGGATTTTCCCTCCTAAATGGATCGCTGACCAAGGGGCACTTTCTACCTCCCTGTTTGCACATGCTCAGTGGGGTACAGGGAGAGCAGGGTCAGTCAAAGTTCACTATACCTGCCTATAATAAGGAATGGGGCTGCAGTATATCTATGTGTACATACATAAAAAAAATATTGGGGGACCCCTATTTGGGAACAAACTTGGGGGTACCACAAATGTAATAGGCGAAAAAGTTTCGCCTATAAATAGCAGCCGGAAAAAAGTGCAGAATTGTGGTTTTGGGGTGCAACATTGCGGGAAACCCCATGCAGCCTTCATACAGTCCCCCAAAGGTAAACTGTGTAAAAAAAAAAACACTTAAGGACACCCCAAAAAAATCACTTTAAATTTGGGGGCGAAAATTTTTTTTTTGGGGGGGACAAAGTTAAAAACTAGCGAACTTGACTCTAAGGGGGTCCCCAATTATGCCCCACGTGTTTTTTTGATTGCAGGGGCTTGCGGAAGGTGGATTTTTCAAAAAAAATTTCAACTTAACTTTACCAACTTTTAAATATCCAGACCCCCATTTTCAAGAACCCCAAATTTGCTGGGATAAGTTATTTTCTGGAAAAAATATTAATAAATACTATTCTGCACCACGTATAGGAAAACGCTAATTAGCAGCTCATGAGCCCATTTAAAAACACCAAATACCTTCAGCAAGCCAAATCGGTGGGTACCATAGGGAACCCCCATGTCAGAGCATCTTTTGGGGGGTGTCAGGCTGATTTCCCAAAATCTGAAAGTAGTTTCCGCCTGTTCAAGTTTCGCCGAGTCCCGTTTTGCGTCCTTCCATATTGAATACGGAAAAGTATTGCGGATCCGCTATAATTGAATACGGCTCTATCTCTGCCAACAACTGGCTACTCGGTCATGCGCACAGGGGCGTATTTATAATGGGTGGAAGGTGTGTGGTGCACACGGGCCCCTGGGTCCGATGTCCCATGGAGCAGTGCTACTGAAAAGGCCTGGAATATGGGCACTGCTGCCATTTTCTGGCGTTTTGTGCATGAGCAGTAGGAAATCACTGTGAAAATGTCCGTCGCGCCATTTTCCCGGTGAACTGCGCATGCACAGTAGACTCCGGGCACACTCTTGTCCCCGGAGTCTACTGCTGCTGTAATTTTGCTGATGGCAGCCGGGGAAAGAGGAGGAGGCCCTGGATGGGGAGTGAACATGGGCCCCCTCCTCTCTTATAATGCCCCTGCATACCTATGTTCATTAACCCGGCGTGTCCCCATTGCTGGCAAAGATGCAGTGACAGCAGTAATCTTACATTAACGCTGTTGTTAAATACAGAAAGGATGACGTAACCTCCATAGCGAGTGCTAAATGGTTTATGAATCGTTGTTAAATGGAGCCCAAAGTGCGCAATGGCGGAACATTTACTCATCTCTCAAGTATTTTTTTCTCACCATTTGAAAAGACAATTTCTTCCCATTTTGGGTTATTTCTTTCTGTTTTGCAACTAAAACTCAAAATATAGAAAATGATTCTGCTCATTGTGTGTATATAGGATCAGCACAGGTGTCACTCACACATCACATCCTCACTGTATCCCAACACTAACACTATTCATCATAATATAGAAAATGATTCTGCTTATTGTGTGTATATAGGATCAGCACAGGTGTCACTCACACATCACACCCTCACTGTATCCCAACACTAACACTATTCATCATAATATAGAAAATGATTCTGCTTATTGTGTGTATATAGGATCAGCACAGGTGTCAGTCACACATCACACCCTCACTGTATCCCAACAATAACACTATTCATCATAATATAGAAAATGATTCTGCTCATTGTGTGTATATAGGATCAGCACAGGTGTCACTCACACATCACATCCTCACTGTATCCCAACAATAACACTATTCAACATAATATAGAAAATGATTCTGCTCATTGTGTGTATATAGGATCAGCACAGGTGTCACTCACACATCACACCCTCACTGTATCCCAACAATAACACTATTCATCATAATATAGAAAATGATTCTGCTCATTGTGTGTATATAGGATCAGCACAGGTGTCACTCACACATCACACCCTCACTGTATCCCAACAATAACACTATTCATCATAATATAGAAAATGATTCTGCTCATTGTGTGTATATAGGATCAGCACAGGTGTCACTCACACATCACATCCTCACTGTATCCCAACAATAACACTATTCATCATAATATAGAAAATGATTCTGCTCATTGTGTGTATATAGGATCAGCACAGGTGTCACTCACACATCACACCCTCACTGTATCCCAACAATAACACTATTCATCATAATATAGAAAATGATTCTGCTCATTGTGTGTATATAGGATCAGCACAGGTGTCACTCACACATCACACCCTCACTGTATCCCAACACTAACACTATTCATCATAATATAGAAAATGATTCTGCTCATTGTGTGTATATAGGATCAGCACAGGTGTCACTCACACATCACATCCTCACTGTATCCCAACAATAACACTATTCATCATAATATAGAAAATGATTCTGCTCATTGTGTGTATATAGGATCAGCACAGGTGTCACTCACACATCACACCCTCACTGTATCCCAACAATAACACTATTCATCATAATATAGAAAATGATTCTGCTCATTGTGTATATATAGGATCAGCACAGGTGTCAGTCACACATCACATCCTCACTGTATCCCAACACTAACACTATTCACCATAATATAGAAAATGATTCTGCTCATTGTGTATATATAGGATCAGCACAGGTGTCAGTCACACATCACATCCTCACTGTATCCCAACAATAACACTATTCATCATAATATAGAAAATGATTCTGCTCATTGTGTGTATATAGGATCAGCACAGGTGTCACTCACACATCACATCCTCACTGTATCCCAACAATAACACTATTCATCATAATATAGAAAATGATTCTGCTCATTGTGTGTATATAGGATCAGCACAGGTGTCACTCACACATCACATCCTCACTGTATCCCAACAATAACACTATTCATCATAATATAGAAAATGATTCTGCTCATTGTGTGTATATAGGATCAGCACAGGTGTCACTCACACATCACACCCTCACTGTATCCCAACAATAACACTATTCATCATAATATAGAAAATGATTCTGCTAATTGTGTGTATATAGGATCAGCACAGGTGTCACTCACACATCACACCCTCACTGTATCCCAACACTAACACTATTCATCATAATATAGAAAATGATTCTGCTCATTGTGTGTATATAGGATCAGCACAGGTGTCACTCACACATCACATCCTCACTGTATCCCAACACTAACACTATTCATCATAATATAGAAAATGATTCTGCTCATTGTGTGTATATAGGATCAGCACAGGTGTCACTCACACATCACACCCTCACTGTATCCCAACAATAACACTATTCATCATAATATAGAAAATGATTCTGCTCATTGTGTGTATATAGGATCAGCACAGGTGTCACTCACACATCACACCCTCACTGTATCCCAACAATAACACTATTCATCATAATATAGAAAATGATTCTGCTCATTGTGTGTATATAGGATCAGCACAGGTGTCACTCACACATCACATCCTCACTGTATCCCAACAATAACACTATTCATCATAATATAGAAAATGATTCTGCTCATTGTGTGTATATAGGATCAGCACAGGTGTCACTCACACATCACACCCTCACTGTATCCCAACAATAACACTATTCATCATAATATAGAAAATGATTCTGCTCATTGTGTGTATATAGGATCAGCACAGGTGTCACTCACACATCACACCCTCACTGTATCCCAACAATAACACTATTCAACATAATATAGAAAATGATTCTGCTCATTGTGTGTATATAGGATCAGCACAGGTGTCACTCACACATCACACCCTCACTGTATCCCAACACTAACACTATTCATCATAATATAGAAAATGATTCTGCTCATTGTGTGTATATAGGATCAGCACAGGTGTCACTCACACATCACACCCTCACTGTATCCCAACAATAACACTATTCATCATAATATAGAAAATGATTCTGCTCATTGTGTATATATAGGATCAGCACAGGTGTCAGTCACACATCACATCCTCACTGTATCCCAACACTAACACTATTCACCATAATATAGAAAATGATTCTGCTCATTGTGTATATATAGGATCAGCACAGGTGTCAGTCACACATCACATCCTCACTGTATCCCAACAATAACACTATTCATCATAATATAGAAAATGATTCTGCTCATTGTGTGTATATAGGATCAGCACAGGTGTCACTCACACATCACATCCTCACTGTATCCCAACAATAACACTATTCATCATAATATAGAAAATGATTCTGCTCATTGTGTGTATATAGGATCAGCACAGGTGTCACTCACACATCACATCCTCACTGTATCCCAACAATAACACTATTCATCATAATATAGAAAATGATTCTGCTCATTGTGTGTATATAGGATCAGCACAGGTGTCACTCACACATCACACCCTCACTGTATCCCAACAATAACACTATTCATCATAATATAGAAAATGATTCTGCTAATTGTGTGTATATAGGATCAGCACAGGTGTCACTCACACATCACACCCTCACTGTATCCCAACACTAACACTATTCATCATAATATAGAAAATGATTCTGCTCATTGTGTGTATATAGGATCAGCACAGGTGTCACTCACACATCACACCCTCACTGTATCCCAACTATAACACTATTCATCATAATATAGAAAATGATTCTGCTCATTGTGTATATATAGGATCAGCACAGGTGTCACTCACACATCACACCCTCACTGTATCCCAACAATAACACTATTCATCATAATATAGAAAATGATTCTGCTCATTGTGTGTATATAGGATCAGCACAGGTGTCACTCACACATCACATCCTCACTGTATCCCAACAATAACACTATTCATCATAATATAGAAAATGATTCTGCTCATTGTGTGTATATAGGATCAGCACAGGTGTCACTCACACATCACACCCTCACTGTATCCCAACAATAACACTATTCAACATAATATAGAAAATGATTCTGCTCATTGTGTGTATATAGGATCAGCACAGGTGTCACTCACACATCACACCCTCACTGTATCCCAACACTAACACTATTCATCATAATATAGAAAATGATTCTGCTCATTGTGTGTATATAGGATCAGCACAGGTGTCACTCACACATCACACCCTCACTGTATCCCAACAATAACACTATTCAACATAATATAGAAAATGATTCTGCTCATTGTGTGTATATAGGATCAGCACAGGTGTCACTCACACATCACACCCTCACTGTATCCCAACTATAACACTATTCATCATAATATAGAAAATGATTCTGCTCATTGTGTATATATAGGATCAGCACAGGTGTCACTCACACATCACATCCTCACTGTATCCCAACACTAACACTATTCATCATAATATAGAAAATGATTCTGCTCATTGTGTGTATATAGGATCAGCACAGGTGTCACTCACACATCACACCCTCACTGTATCCCAACAATAACACTATTCATCATAATATAGAAAATGATTCTGCTCATTGTGTGTATATAGGATCAGCACAGGTGTCACTCACACATCACACCCTCACTGTATCCCAACAATAACACTATTCATCATAATATAGAAAATGATTCTGCTCATTGTGTGTATATAGGATCAGCACAGGTGTCACTCACACATCACATCCTCACTGTATCCCAACAATAACACTATTCATCATAATATAGAAAATGATTCTGCTCATTGTGTGTATATAGGATCAGCACAGGTGTCACTCACACATCACACCCTCACTGTATCCCAACAATAACACTATTCATCATAATATAGAAAATGATTCTGCTCATTGTGTGTATATAGGATCAGCACAGGTGTCACTCACACATCACACCCTCACTGTATCCCAACAATAACACTATTCAACATAATATAGAAAATGATTCTGCTCATTGTGTGTATATAGGATCAGCACAGGTGTCACTCACACATCACACCCTCACTGTATCCCAACACTAACACTATTCATCATAATATAGAAAATGATTCTGCTCATTGTGTGTATATAGGATCAGCACAGGTGTCACTCACACATCACACCCTCACTGTATCCCAACAATAACACTATTCATCATAATATAGAAAATGATTCTGCTCATTGTGTATATATAGGATCAGCACAGGTGTCAGTCACACATCACATCCTCACTGTATCCCAACACTAACACTATTCACCATAATATAGAAAATGATTCTGCTCATTGTGTATATATAGGATCAGCACAGGTGTCAGTCACACATCACATCCTCACTGTATCCCAACAATAACACTATTCATCATAATATAGAAAATGATTCTGCTCATTGTGTGTATATAGGATCAGCACAGGTGTCACTCACACATCACATCCTCACTGTATCCCAACAATAACACTATTCATCATAATATAGAAAATGATTCTGCTCATTGTGTGTATATAGGATCAGCACAGGTGTCACTCACACATCACATCCTCACTGTATCCCAACAATAACACTATTCATCATAATATAGAAAATGATTCTGCTCATTGTGTGTATATAGGATCAGCACAGGTGTCACTCACACATCACACCCTCACTGTATCCCAACAATAACACTATTCATCATAATATAGAAAATGATTCTGCTAATTGTGTGTATATAGGATCAGCACAGGTGTCACTCACACATCACACCCTCACTGTATCCCAACACTAACACTATTCATCATAATATAGAAAATGATTCTGCTCATTGTGTGTATATAGGATCAGCACAGGTGTCACTCACACATCACACCCTCACTGTATCCCAACTATAACACTATTCATCATAATATAGAAAATGATTCTGCTCATTGTGTATATATAGGATCAGCACAGGTGTCACTCACACATCACACCCTCACTGTATCCCAACAATAACACTATTCATCATAATATAGAAAATGATTCTGCTCATTGTGTGTATATAGGATCAGCACAGGTGTCACTCACACATCACATCCTCACTGTATCCCAACAATAACACTATTCATCATAATATAGAAAATGATTCTGCTCATTGTGTGTATATAGGATCAGCACAGGTGTCACTCACACATCACACCCTCACTGTATCCCAACAATAACACTATTCAACATAATATAGAAAATGATTCTGCTCATTGTGTGTATATAGGATCAGCACAGGTGTCACTCACACATCACACCCTCACTGTATCCCAACACTAACACTATTCATCATAATATAGAAAATGATTCTGCTCATTGTGTGTATATAGGATCAGCACAGGTGTCACTCACACATCACACCCTCACTGTATCCCAACAATAACACTATTCATCATAATATAGAAAATGATTCTGCTCATTGTGTGTATATATAGGATCAGCACAGGTGTCACTCACACATCACACCCTCACTGTATCCCAACAATAACACTATTCATCATAATATAGAAAATGATTCTGCTCATTGTGTATATATAGGATCAGCACAGGTGTCAGTCACACATCACATCCTCACTGTATCCCAACACTAACACTATTCACCATAATATAGAAAATGATTCTGCTCATTGTGTATATATAGGATCAGCACAGGTGTCACTCACACATCACACCCTCACTGTATCCCAACACTAACACTATTCATCATAATATAGAAAATGATTCTGCTCATTGTGTGTATATAGGATCAGCACAGGTGTCAGTCACACATCACATCCTCACTGTATCCCAACACTAACACTATTCACCATAATATAGAAAATGATTCTGCTCATTGTGTGTATATAGGATCAGCACAGGTGTCACTCACACATCACATCCTCACTGTATCCCAACAATAACACTATTCATCATAATATAGAAAATGATTCTGCTCATTGTGTGTATATAGGATCAGCACAGGTGTCACTCACACATCACACCCTCACTGTATCCCAACAATAACACTATTCATCATAATATAGAAAATGATTCTGCTCATTGTGTGTATATAGGATCAGCACAGGTGTCACTCACACATCACACCCTCACTGTATCCCAACAATAACACTATTCATCATAATATAGAAAATGATTCTGCTCATTGTGTGTATATAGGATCAGCACAGGTGTCACTCACACATCACACCCTCACTGTATCCCAACAATAACACTATTCATCATAATATAGAAAATGATTCTGCTCATTGTGTATATATAGGATCAGCACAGGTGTCAGTCACACATCACATCCTCACTGTATCCCAACACTAACACTATTCACCATAATATAGAAAATGATTCTGCTCATTGTGTATATATAGGATCAGCACAGGTGTCAGTCACACATCACATCCTCACTGTATCCCAACACTAACACTATTCACCATAATATAGAAAATGATTCTGCTCATTGTGTGTATATAGGATCAGCACAGGTGTCACTCACACATCACATCCTCACTGTATCCCAACAATAACACTATTCATCATAATATAGAAAATGATTCTGCTCATTGTGTGTATATAGGATCAGCACAGGTGTCAGTCACACATCACATCCTCACTGTATCCCAACACTAACACTATTCACCATAATATAGAAAATGATTCTGCTCATTGTGTGTATATAGGATCAGCACAGGTGTCACTCACACATCACACCCTCACTGTATCCCAACAATAACACTATTCATCATAATATAGAAAATGATTCTGCTCATTGTGTGTATATAGGATCAGCACAGGTGTCACTCACACATCACACCCTCACTGTATCCCAACACTAACACTATTCACCATAATATAGAAAATGATTCTGCTCATTGTGTGTATATAGGATCAGCACAGGTGTCAGTCACACATCACACCCTCACTGTATCCCAACAATAACACTATTCAACATAATATAGAAAATGATTCTGCTCATTGTGTGTATATAGGATCAGCACAGGTGTCACTCACACATCACACCCTCACTGTATCCCAACAATAACACTATTCACCATAATATAGAAAATGATTCTGCTCATTGTGTGTATATAGGATCAGCACAGGTGTCAGTCACACATCACACCCTCACTGTATCCCAACAATAACACTATTCATCATAATATAGAAAATGATTCTGCTCATTGTGTGTATATAGGATCAGCACAGGTGTCACTCACACATCACACCCTCACTGTATCCCAACAATAACACTATTCACCATAATATAGAAAATGATTCTGCTCATTGTGTGTATATAGGATCAGCACAGGTGTCAGTCACACATCACACCCTCACTGTATCCCAACAATAACACTATTCATCATAATATAGAAAATGATTCTGCTCATTGTGTGTATATATAGGATCAGCACAGGTGTCACTCACACATCACACCCTCACTGTATCCCAACAATAACACTATTCATCATAATATAGAAAATGATTCTGCTCATTGTGTGTATATAGGATCAGCACAGGTGTCACTCACACATCACACCCTCACTGTATCCCAACAATAACACTATTCATCATAATATAGAAAATGATTCTGCTCATTGTGTGTATATATAGGATCAGCACAGGTGTCACTCACACATCACACCCTCACTGTATCCCAACAATAACACTATTCATCATAATATAGAAAATGATTCTGCTCATTGTGTATATATAGGATCAGCACAGGTGTCAGTCACACATCACATCCTCACTGTATCCCAACACTAACACTATTCACCATAATATAGAAAATGATTCTGCTCATTGTGTATATATAGGATCAGCACAGGTGTCAGTCACACATCACATCCTCACTGTATCCCAACACTAACACTATTCACCATAATATAGAAAATGATTCTGCTCATTGTGTGTATATAGGATCAGCACAGGTGTCACTCACACATCACATCCTCACTGTATCCCAACAATAACACTATTCATCATAATATAGAAAATGATTCTGCTCATTGTGTGTATATAGGATCAGCACAGGTGTCACTCACACATCACACCCTCACTGTATCCCAACAATAACACTATTCATCATAATATAGAAAATGATTCTGCTCATTGTGTGTATATAGGATCAGCACAGGTGTCACTCACACATCACACCCTCACTGTATCCCAACAATAACACTATTCATCATAATATAGAAAATGATTCTGCTCATTGTGTGTATATAGGATCAGCACAGGTGTCACTCACACATCACACCCTCACTGTATCCCAACAATAACACTATTCATCATAATATAGAAAATGATTCTGCTCATTGTGTATATATAGGATCAGCACAGGTGTCAGTCACACATCACATCCTCACTGTATCCCAACACTAACACTATTCACCATAATATAGAAAATGATTCTGCTCATTGTGTATATATAGGATCAGCACAGGTGTCAGTCACACATCACATCCTCACTGTATCCCAACACTAACACTATTCACCATAATATAGAAAATGATTCTGCTCATTGTGTGTATATAGGATCAGCACAGGTGTCACTCACACATCACATCCTCACTGTATCCCAACAATAACACTATTCATCATAATATAGAAAATGATTCTGCTCATTGTGTGTATATAGGATCAGCACAGGTGTCAGTCACACATCACATCCTCACTGTATCCCAACACTAACACTATTCACCATAATATAGAAAATGATTCTGCTCATTGTGTGTATATAGGATCAGCACAGGTGTCACTCACACATCACACCCTCACTGTATCCCAACAATAACACTATTCACCATAATATAGAAAATGATTCTGCTCATTGTGTGTATATAGGATCAGCACAGGTGTCACTCACACATCACACCCTCACTGTATCCCAACAATAACACTATTCATCATAATATAGAAAATGATTCTGCTCATTGTGTGTATATAGGATCAGCACAGGTGTCACTCACACATCACACCCTCACTGTATCCCAACAATAACACTATTCATCATAATATAGAAAATGATTCTGCTCATTGTGTGTATATAGGATCAGCACAGGTGTCAGTCACACATCACACCCTCACTGTATCCCAACAATAACACTATTCACCATAATATAGAAAATGATTCTGCTCATTGTGTGTATATAGCATCAGCACAGGTGTCACTCACACATCACACCCTCACTGTATCCCAACAATAACACTATTCACCATAATATAGAAAATGATTCTGCTCATTGTGTGTATATAGGATCAGCACAGGTGTCACTCACACATCACATCCTCACTGTATCCCAACTATAACACTATTCATCATAATATAGAAAATGATTCTGCTCATTGTGTGTATATAGGATCAGCACAGGTGTCACTCACACATCACACCCTCACTGTATCCCAACAATAACACTATTCATCATAATATAGAAAATGATTCTGCTCATTGTGTGTATATAGGATCAGCACAGGTGTCACTCACACATCACACCCTCACTGTATCCCAACACTAACACTATTCATCATAATATAGAAAATGATTCTGCTCATTGTGTGTATATAGGATCAGCACAGGTGTCAGTCACACATCACATCCTCACTGTATCCCAACACTAACACTATTCACCATAATATAGAAAATGATTCTGCTCATTGTGTGTATATAGGATCAGCACAGGTGTCACTCACACATCACACCCTCACTGTATCCCAACAATAACACTATTCATCATAATATAGAAAATGATTCTGCTCATTGTGTGTATATAGGATCAGCACAGGTGTCACTCACACATCACACCCTCACTGTATCCCAACTATAACACTATTCATCATAATATAGAAAATGATTCTGCTCATTGTGTGTATATAGGATCAGCACAGGTGTCACTCACACATCACATCCTCACTGTATCCCAACAATAACACTATTCATCATAATATAGAAAATGATTCTGCTCATTGTGTGTATATAGGATCAGCACAGGTGTCACTCACACATCACACCCTCACTGTATCCCAACACTAACACTATTCACCATAATATAGAAAATGATTCTGCTCATTGTGTGTATATAGGATCAGCACAGGTGTCACTCACACATCACACCCTCACTGTATCCCAACAATAACACTATTCATCATAATATAGAAAATGATTCTGCTCATTGTGTGTATATAGGATCAGCACAGGTGTGACTCACACATCACATCCTCACTGTATCCCAACAATAACACTATTCACCATAATATAGAAAATGATTCTGCTCATTGTGTGTATATAGGATCAGCACAGGTGTCAGTCACACATCACATCCTCACTGTATCCCAACAATAACACTATTCACCATAATATAGAAAATGATTCTGCTCATTGTGTGTATATAGGATCAGCACAGGTGTCAGTCACACATCACACCCTCACTGTATCCCAACAATAACACTATTCAACATAATATAGAAAATGATTCTGCTCATTGTGTGTATATAGGATCAGCACAGGTGTCACTCACACATCACACCCTCACTGTATCCCAACAATAACACTATTCACCATAATATAGAAAATGATTCTGCTCATTGTGTGTATATAGGATCAGCACAGGTGTCAGTCACACATCACACCCTCACTGTATCCCAACAATAACACTATTCATCATAATATAGAAAATGATTCTGCTCATTGTGTGTATATATAGGATCAGCACAGGTGTCACTCACACATCACACCCTCACTGTATCCCAACAATAACACTATTCATCATAATATAGAAAATGATTCTGCTCATTGTGTATATAGGATCAGCACAGGTGTCACTCACACATCACACCCTCACTGTATCCCAACAATAACACTATTCATCATAATATAGAAAATGATTCTGCTCATTGTGTGTATATAGGATCAGCACAGGTGTCACTCACACATCACATCCTCACTGTATCCCAACACTAACACTATTCATCATAATATAGAAAATGATTCTGCTCATTGTGTGTATATAGGATCAGCACAGGTGTCACTCACACATCACATCCTCACTGTATCCCAACAATAACACTATTCACCATAATATAGAAAATGATTCTGCTCATTGTGTGTATATAGGATCAGCACAGGTGTCACTCACACATCACACCCTCACTGTATCCCAACACTAACACTATTCATCATAATATAGAAAATGATTCTGCTCATTGTGTGTATATAGGATCAGCACAGGTGTCACTCACACATCACACCATCACTGTATCCCAACACTAACACTATTCACCATAATATAGAAAATGATTCTGCTCATTGTGTGTATATAGGATCAGCACAGGTGTCACTCACACATCACACCCTCACTGTAACCCAACAATAACACTATTCATCATAATATAGAAAATGATTCTGCTCACTGTGTGTATATAGGATCAGCACAGGTGTCACTCACACATCACATCCTCACTGTATCCCAACAATAACACTATTCACCATAATATAGAAAATGATTCTGCTCATTGTGTGTATATAGGATCAGCACAGGTGTCACTCACACATCACATCCTCACTGTATCCCAACAATAACACTATTCACCATAATATAGAAAATGATTCTGCTCATTGTGTGTATATAGGATCAGCACAGGTGTCACTCACACATCACACCATCACTGTATCCCAACACTAACACTATTCACCATAATATAGAAAATGATTCTGCTCATTATGTGTATATAGGATCAGCACAGGTGTCACTCACACATCACATCCTCACTGTATCCCAACAATAACACTATTCATCATAATATAGAAAATGATTCTGCTCATTGTGTGTATATAGGATCAGCACAGGTGTCACTCACACATCACACCCTCACTGTATCCCAACAATAACACTATTCATCATAATATAGAAAATGATTCTGCTCATTGTGTGTATATAGGATCAGCACAGGTGTCACTCACACATCACACCCTCACTGTATCCCAACAATAACACTATTCATCATAATATAGAAAATGATTCTGCTCATTGTGTGTATATAGGATCAGCACAGGTGTCAGTCACACATCACACCCTCACTGTATCCCAACACTAACACTATTCATCATAATATAAAAAATGATTCTGCTCATTGTGTGTATATAGGATCAGCACAGGTGTCACTCACACATCACACCCTCACTGTATCCCAACAATAACACTATTCATCATAATATAGAAAATGATTCTGCTCATTGTGTGTATATAGGATCAGCACAGGTGTCACTCACACATCACATCCTCACTGTATCCCAACAATAACACTATTCACCATAATATAGAAAATGATTCTGCTCATTGTGTGTATATAGGATCAGCACAGGTGTCACTCACACATCACATCCTCACTGTATCCCAACAATAACACTATTCATCATAATATAGAAAATGATTCTGCTCATTGTGTGTATATAGGATCAGCACAGGTGTCACTCACACATCACACCCTCACTGTATCCCAACAATAACACTATTCATCATAATATAGAAAATGATTCTGCTCATTGTGTGTATATAGGATCAGCACAGGTGTCACTCACACATCACACCCTCACTGTATCCCAACAATAACACTATTCATCATAATATAGAAAATGATTCTGCTCATTGTGTGTATATAGGATCAGCACAGGTGTCACTCACACATCACACCCTCACTGTATCCCAACAATAACACTATTCATCATAATATAGAAAATGATTCTGCTCATTGTGTGTATATAGGATCAGCACAGGTGTCACTCACACATCACATCCTCATTGTATCCCAACAATAACACTATTCATCATAATATAGAAAATGATTCTGCTCATTGTGTGTATATAGGATCAGCACAGGTGTCAGTCACACATCACACCCTCACTGTATCCCAACAATAACACTATTCATCATAATATAGAAAATGATTCTGCTCATTGTGTGTATATAGGATCAGCACAGGTGTCAGTCACACATCACACCCTCACTGTATCCCAACAATAACACTATTCATCATAATATAGAAAATGATTCTGCTCATTGTGTGTATATAGGATCAGCACAGGTGTCACTCACACATCACATCCTCACTGTATCCCAACAATAACACTATTCATCATAATATAGAAAATGATTCTGCTCATTGTGTGTATATAGGATCAGCACAGGTGTCACTCACACATCACATCCTCACTGTATCCCAACAATAACACTATTCACCATAATATAGAAAATGATTCTGCTCATTGTGTGTATATAGGATCAGCAACAGGTGTCACTCACACATCACACCCTCACTGTATCCAACAATAACACTATTCACCATAATATAGAAAATGATTCTGCTCATTGTGTGTATATAGGATCAGCACAGGTGTCACTCACACATCACACCCTCACTGTATCCCAACAATAACACTATTCACCATAATATAGAAAATGATTCTGCTCATTGTGTGTATATAGGATCAGCACAGGTGTCACTCACACATCACACCCTCACTGTATCCCAACAATAACACTATTCATCATAATATAGAAAATGATTCTGCTCATTGTGTGTATATAGGATCAGCACAGGTGTCACTCACACATCACATCCTCACTGTATCCCAACTATAACACTATTCATCATAATATAGAAAATGATTCTGCTCATTGTGTGTATATAGGATCAGCACAGGTGTCACTCACACATCACACCCTCACTGTATCCCAACACTAACACTATTCATCATAATATAGAAAATGATTCTGCTCATTGTGTGTATATAGGATCAGCACAGGTGTCACTCACACATCACACCCTCACTGTATCACAACAATAACACTATTCAACATAATATAGAAAATGATTCTGCTCATTGTGTGTATATAGGATCAGCACAGGTGTCACTCACACATCACACCCGCACTGTATCCCAACAATAACACTATTCATCATAATATAGAAAATGATTCTGCTCATTGTGTGTATATAGGATCAGCACAGGTGTCAGTCACACATCACACCCTCACTGTATCCCAACAATAACACTATTCATCATAATATAGAAAATGATTCTGCTCATTGTGTGTATATATAGGATCAGCACAGGTGTCACTCACACATCACACCCTCACTGTATCCCAACAATAACACTATTCAACATAATATAGAAAATGATTCTGCTTATTGTGTGTATATAGGATCAGCACAGATGTCACTCACACATCACATCCTCACTGTATCCCAACAATAACACTATTCACCATAATATAGAAAATGATTCTGCTCATTGTGTGTATATAGGATCAGCACAGGTGTCACTCACACATCACACCCTCACTGTATCCCAACTATAACACTATTCATCATAATATAGAAAATGATTCTGCTCATTGTGTGTATATAGGATCAGCACAGGTGTCACTCACACATCACATCCTCACTGTATCCCAACAATAACACTATTCACCATAATATAGAAAATGATTCTGCTCATTGTGTGTATATAAGATCAGCACAGGTGTCACTCACACATCACATCCTCACTGTATCCCAACTATAACACTATTCATCATAATATAGAAAATGATTCTGCTCATTGTGTGTATATAGGATCAGCACAGGTGTCACTCACACATCACATCCTCACTGTATCCCAACAATAACACTATTCATCATAATATAGAAAATGATTCTGCTCACTGTGTGTATATAGGATCAGCACAGGTGTCAGTCACACATCACATCCTCACTGTATCCCAACTATAACACTATTCACCATAATATAGAAAATGATTCTGCTCATTGTGTGTATATAAGATCAGCACAGGTGTCACTCACACATCACATCCTCACTGTATCCCAACAATAACACTATTCATCATAATATAGAAAATGATTCTGCTCATTGTGTGTATATAGGATCAGCACAGGTGTCACTCACACATCACACCCTCACTGTATCCCAACAATAACACTATTCAACATAATATAGAAAATGATTCTGCTCATTGTGTGTATATATAGGATCAGCACAGGTGTCACTCACACATCACATCCTCACTGTATCCCAACAATAACACTATTCATCATAATATAGAAAATGATTCTGCTCATTGTGTGTATATAGGATCAGCACAGGTGTCACTCACACATCACACCCTCACTGTATCCCAACAATAACACTATTCATCATAATATAGAAAATGATTCTGCTTATTGTGTGTATATAGGATCAGCACAGGTGTCACTCACACATCACACCCTCACTGTATCCCAACAATAACACTATTCACCATAATATAGAAAATGATTCTGCTCATTGTGTGTATATAGGATCAGCACAGGTGTCACTCACACATCACACCCTCACTGTATCCCAACACTAACACTATTCATCATAATATAGAAAATGATTCTGCTCATTGTGTGTATATAGGATCAGCACAGGTGTCACTCACACATCACATCCTCACTGTATCCCAACAATAACACTATTCACCATAATATAGAAAATGATTCTGCTCATTGTGTGTATATAGGATCAGCACAGGTGTCACTCACACATCACATCCTCACTGTATCCCAACAATAACACTATTCACCATAATATAGAAAATGATTCTGCTCATTGTGTGTATATAGGATCAGCACAGGTGTCACTCACACATCACACCCTCACTGTATACCAACAATAACACTATTCATCATAATATAGAAAATGATTCTGCTCATTGTGTGTATATAGGATCAGCACAGGTGTCACTCACACATCACATCCTCACTGTATCCCAACAATAACACTATTCAACATAATATAGAAAATGATTCTGCTTATTGTGTGTATATAGGATCAGCACAGGTGTCACTCACACATCACACCCTCACTGTATCCCAACAATAACACTATTCATCATAATATAGAAAATGATTCTGCTCATTGTGTGTATATAGATCAGCACAGGTGTCACTCACACATCACACCCTCACTGTATCCCAAACACTAACACTATTCACCATAATATAGAAAATGATTCTGCTCATTGTGTGTATATAGGATCAGCACAGGTGTCACTCACACATCACACCCTCACTGTATCCCAACAATAACACTATTCATCATAATATAGAAAATGATTCTGCTCATTGTGTGTATATAGGATCAGCACAGGTGTCACTCACACATCACACCCTCACTGTATCCCAACAATAACACTATTCATCATAATATAGAAAATGATTCTGCTCATTGTGTGTATATAGGATCAGCACAGGTGTCACTCACACATCACATCCTCACTGTATCCCAACAATAACACTATTCACCATAATATAGAAAATGATTCTGCTCATTGTGTGTATATAGGATCAGCACAGGTGTCAGTCACACATCACATCCTCACTGTATCCCAACAATAACACTATTCACCATAATATAGAAAATGATTCTGCTCATTGTGTGTATATAGGATCAGCACAGGTGTCACTCACACATCACACCCTCACTGTATCCCAACAATAACACTATTCATCATAATATAGAAAATGATTCTGCTCATTGTGTGTATATAGGATCAGCACAGGTGTCACTCACACATCACACCCTCACTGTATCCCAACAATAACACTATTCATCATAATATAGAAAATGATTCTGCTCATTGTGTGTATATAGGATCAGCACAGGTGTCAGTCACACATCACATCCTCACTGTATCCCAACAATAACACTATTCACCATAATATAGAAAATGATTCTGCTCATTGTGTGTATATAGGATCAGCACAGGTGTCACTCACACATCACACCCTCACTGTATCCCACAATAACACTATTCATCATAATATAGAAAATGATTCTGCTCATTGTGTGTATATAGGATCAGCACAGGTGTCAGTCACACATCACACCCTCACTGTATCCCAACAATAACACTATTCACCATAATATAGAAAATGATTCTGCTCATTGTGTGTATATAGGATCAGCACAGGTGTCAGTCACACATCACATCCTCACTGTATCCCAACAATAACACTATTCACCATAATATAGAAAATGATTCTGCTCATTGTGTGTATATAGGATCAGCACAATCAGCACAGGTGTCACTCACACATCACACCCTCACTGTATCCCAACAATAACACTATTCATCATAATATAGAAAATGATTCTGCTCATTGTGTGTATATAGGATCAGCACAGGTGTCACTCACACATCACACCCTCACTGTATCCCAACAATAACACTATTCATCATAATATAGAAAATGATTCTGCTCATTGTGTGTATATAGGATCAGCACAGGTGTCAGTCACACATCACATCCTCACTGTATCCCAACAATAACACTATTCACCATAATATAGAAAATGATTCTGCTCATTGTGTGTATATAGGATCAGCACAGGTGTCACTCACACATCACACCCTCACTGTATCCCAACAATAACACTATTCATCATAATATAGAAAATGATTCTGCTCATTGTGTGTATATAGGATCAGCACAGGTGTCAGTCACACATCACACCCTCACTGTATCCCAACAATAACACTATTCACCATAATATAGAAAATGATTCTGCTCATTGTGTGTATATAGCATCAGCACAGGTGTCACTCACACATCACACTCCTCACTGTATCCCAACACTAACACTATTCATCATAATATAGAAAATGATTCTGCTCATTGTGTGTATATAGGATCAGCACAGGTGTCACTCACACATCACATCCTCACTGTATCCCAACTATAACACTATTCATCATAATATAGAAAATGATTCTGCTCATTGTGTGTATATAGGATCAGCACAGGTGTCACTCACACATCACACCCTCACTGTATCCCAACAATAACACTATTCATCATAATATAGAAAATGATTCTGCTCATTGTGTGTATATAGGATCAGCACAGGTGTCACTCACACATCACACCCTCACTGTATCCCAACAATAACACTATTCATCATAATATAGAAAATGATTCTGCTCATTGTGTGTATATAGGATCAGCACAGGTGTCACTCACACATCACACCCTCACTGTATCCCAACACTAACACTATTCATCATAATATAGAAAATGATTCTGCTCATTGTGTGTATATAGGATCAGCACAGGTGTCAGTCACACATCACATCCTCACTGTATCCCAACACTAACACTATTCACCATAATATAGAAAATGATTCTGCTCATTGTGTGTATATAGGATCAGCACAGGTGTCACTCACACATCACACCCTCACTGTATCCCAACAATAACACTATTCATCATAATATAGAAAATGATTCTGCTCATTGTGTGTATATAGGATCAGCACAGGTGTCACTCACACATCACACCCTCACTGTATCCCAACTATAACACTATTCATCATAATATAGAAAATGATTCTGCTCATTGTGTGTATATAGGATCAGCACAGGTGTCACTCACACATCACATCCTCACTGTATCCCAACAATAACACTATTCATCATAATATAGAAAATGATTCTGCTCATTGTGTGTATATAGGATCAGCACAGGTGTCACTCACACATCACACCCTCACTGTATCCCAACACTAACACTATTCACCATAATATAGAAAATGATTCTGCTCATTGTGTGTATATAGGATCAGCACAGGTGTCACTCACACATCACACCCTCACTGTATCCCAACACTAACACTATTCATCATAATATAGAAAATGATTCTGCTCATTGTGTGTATATAGGATCAGCACAGGTGTCACTCACACATCACACCCTCACTGTATCCCAACAATAACACTATTCATCATAATATAGAAAATGATTCTGCTCATTGTGTGTATATAGGATCAGCACAGGTGTCACTCACACATCACATCCTCACTGTATCCCAACAATAACACTATTCACCATAATATAGAAAATGATTCTGCTCATTGTGTGTATATAGGATCAGCACAGGTGTCAGTCACACATCACATCCTCACTGTATCCCAACAATAACACTATTCACCATAATATAGAAAATGATTCTGCTCATTGTGTGTATATAGGATCAGCACAGGTGTCAGTCACACATCACACCCTCACTGTATCCAACAATAACACTATTCAACATAATATAGAAAATGATTCTGCTCATTGTGTGTATATAGGATCAGCACAGGTGTCACTCACACATCACACCCTCACTGTATCCCAACAATAACACTATTCACCATAATATAGAAAATGATTCTGCTCATTGTGTGTATATAGGATCAGCACAGGTGTCAGTCACACATCACACCCTCACTGTATCCAACAATAACACTATTCATCATAATATAGAAAATGATTCTGCTCATTGTGTGTATATATAGGATCAGCACAGGTGTCACTCACACATCACACCCTCACTGTATCCCAACAATAACACTATTCATCATAATATAGAAAATGATTCTGCTCATTGTGTATATAGGATCAGCACAGGTGTCACTCACACATCACACCCTCACTGTATCCCAACAATAACACTATTCATCATAATATAGAAAATGATTCTGCTCATTGTGTGTATATAGGATCAGCACAGGTGTCACTCACACATCACATCCTCACTGTATCCCAACACTAACACTATTCATCATAATATAGAAAATGATTCTGCTCATTGTGTGTATATAGGATCAGCACAGGTGTCACTCACACATCACATCCTCACTGTATCCCAACAATAACACTATTCACCATAATATAGAAAATGATTCTGCTCATTGTGTGTATATAGGATCAGCACAGGTGTCACTCACACATCACACCCTCACTGTATCCCAACACTAACACTATTCATCATAATATAGAAAATGATTCTGCTCATTGTGTGTATATAGGATCAGCACAGGTGTCACTCACACATCACACCATCACTGTATCCCAACACTAACACTATTCACCATAATATAGAAAATGATTCTGCTCATTGTGTGTATATAGGATCAGCACAGGTGTCACTCACACATCACACCCTCACTGTATCCCAACAATAACACTATTCATCATAATATAGAAAATGATTCTGCTCACTGTGTGTATATAGGATCAGCACAGGTGTCACTCACACACATCACATCCTCACTGTATCCCAACAATAACACTATTCACCATAATATAGAAAATGATTCTGCTCATTGTGTGTATATAGGATCAGCACAGGTGTCACTCACACATCACATCCTCACTGTATCCCAACAATAACACTATTCACCATAATATAGAAAATGATTCTGCTCATTGTGTGTATATAGGATCAGCACAGGTGTCACTCACACATCACACCATCACTGTATCCCAACACTAACACTATTCACCATAATATAGAAAATGATTCTGCTCATTATGTGTATATAGGATCAGCACAGGTGTCACTCACACATCACATCCTCACTGTATCCCAACAATAACACTATTCATCATAATATAGAAAATGATTCTGCTCATTGTGTGTATATAGGATCAGCACAGGTGTCACTCACACATCACACCCTCACTGTATCCCAACAATAACACTATTCATCATAATATAGAAAATGATTCTGCTCATTGTGTGTATATAGGATCAGCACAGGTGTCACTCACACATCACACCCTCACTGTATCCCAACAATAACACTATTCATCATAATATAGAAAATGATTCTGCTCATTGTGTGTATATAGGATCAGCACAGGTGTCAGTCACACATCACACCCTCACTGTATCCCAACACTAACACTATTCATCATAATATAGAAAATGATTCTGCTCATTGTGTGTATATAGGATCAGCACAGGTGTCACTCACACATCACACCCTCACTGTATCCCAACAATAACACTATTCATCATAATATAGAAAATGATTCTGCTCATTGTGTGTATATAGGATCAGCACAGGTGTCACTCACACATCACATCCTCACTGTATCCCAACAATAACACTATTCACCATAATATAGAAAATGATTCTGCTCATTGTGTGTATATAGGATCAGCACAGGTGTCACTCACACATCACATCCTCACTGTATCCCAACAATAACACTATTCATCATAATATAGAAAATGATTCTGCTCATTGTGTGTATATAGGATCAGCACAGGTGTCACTCACACATCACACCCTCACTGTATCCCAACAATAACACTATTCATCATAATATAGAAAATGATTCTGCTCATTGTGTGTATATAGGATCAGCACAGGTGTCACTCACACATCACACCCTCACTGTATCCCAACAATAACACTATTCATCATAATATAGAAAATGATTCTGCTCATTGTGTGTATATAGGATCAGCACAGGTGTCACTCACACATCACACCCTCACTGTATCCCAACAATAACACTATTCATCATAATATAGAAAATGATTCTGCTCATTGTGTGTATATAGGATCAGCACAGGTGTCACTCACACATCACATCCTCATGTATCCCAACAATAACACTATTCATCATAATATAGAAAATGATTCTGCTCATTGTGTGTATATAGGATCAGCACAGGTGTCAGTCACACATCACACCTCACTGTATCCCAACAATAACACTATTCATCATAATATAGAAAATGATTCTGCTCATTGTGTGTAGTATAGGATCAGCACAGGTGTCACTCACACATCACACCCTCACTGTATCCCAACAATAACACTATTCAACATAATATAGAAAATGATTCTGCTCATTGTGTGTATATAGGATCAGCACAGGTGTCAGTCACACATCACACCCTCACTGTATCCCAACAATAACACTATTCATCATAATATAGAAAATGATTCTGCTCATTGTGTGTATATAGGATCAGCACAGGTGTCAGTCACACATCACACCCTCACTGTATCCCAACAATAACACTATTCAACATAATATAGAAAATGATTCTGCTCATTGTGTGTATATAGGATCAGCACAGGTGTCAGTCACAACATACACACCCTCACTGTATCCCAACAATAACACTATTCATCATAATATAGAAAATGATTCTGCTCATTGTGTGTTATATAGGATC
>JAUIMM010000255.1:26070000-26072500 GCA_031769625.1 Taudactylus pleione | reverse complement strand
GTTAAAGGCCGGAACAACGATTTCCTCGTTAACATGAAACTGGGAAACAACTTTGGGAAGAAACTCGGGCAGAGTGCGGAGTACTGCCCTGTTCCTATGAAAAACCAAGAAAGGGGGTCTACAAGAAAGAGCCCCTAACTCAGAAACACGTCTGGCCGAAGCAATAGCCAGAAGGAAAACAGTCTTAGCTGTTAGCCATTTAAGATCCACTGATCCCAGTGGTTCAAACGGCGGTCCTTGGAGAGCCCTCAGGACCACAGCCAAATCCCAAGGCGCCACAGGTGGAACAAAGGGCGGCTGAATGCGGACAACACCTTGCATAAAGGTGCGCACATCCGGGATTGTAGCAATCCTACGGTGAAACCAGACAGACAGGGCCGAAACCTGTACCTTCAAAGAAGCAAGGCGAAGCCCATGATCTAGTCCCGCTTGCAGGAAGGCGAGAATCCGAGACAGACGAAACTCCCGCGGTGCATAACCTCTCGGTCGACACCACTGGAAAAACGTATGCCACACGCGATGGTATATCCTCGCGGAAGACGGTTTCCGAGCTCGCAACATGGTACGCACCACAGAGCTGGAAAAGCCCCGGGACCTCAGCATGGCCGTCTCAACAGCCACGCCGTCAAAGACAGCCGAGTCAGGTCCGGGTAACGACAAGGACCCTGAGACAGGAGGTCCGGTCGTAGCGGCAACCGCAGAGGACTGTCCACGGACAGACCCTGAAGGTCTGAGAACCAGTGCCGTCTGGGCCACGCGGGAGCTATCAACAGGAGCGTCCCTCCTTCCTGTTTGAATTTCCGGATTACCCGTGGAAGAAGGGAGACCGGAGGAAACAGATATGCGAACCGGAACGTCCACCGGACGGACAGAGCATCCACCAGAGATGCCCCTTCGTCTCTTGTGCGAGACCCGTACACCGGCAACTTGTTGTTGTGCCGGGACGCCATGAGGTCGATCTCTGGAAGACCCCATCTGTCCACCAGTAGTTGAAAAACGTCCGGGTGCAGGGACCATTCCCCCGGATGAACGTCCTGGCGACTTAGAAAGTCCGCCTCCCAATTGAGCACTCCCGGGATGAAGTGATATGGCCGGAAGATTGCGCTCCGCCCAAACCAGGATCCGAGACACCTCTACGAGAGCCGCCCGGCTTCGGGTTCCTCCTTGTCTGTTTATGTAGGCCACAGTGGTAGCGTTGTCCGACTGGACCTGCACCGGGTGACCCTGGAGAAACCGATGTGTCTGCTGGAGAGCATTGAAGACCGCACGGAGTTCCAAGATATTGATTGGAAGCTCCGCTTCTGCCGGCGTCCACCTGCCCTGGAACAAATGTGGACCCGAAACTGCTCCCAAGCCCCGAAGACTGGCGTCCGTTGTCAACAGGACCCAATTTGGAACCCAGAACGGACGTCCCTCGCTGAGGTGGGTCGTCTGTAACCACCAAGCAAGGGACAGGCGAACCTCCGGGGTGAACACAATCGTCTGGGACTTCAGAGACTGAGGCAGCCCGTTCCACTTTGACAGGATCAGGTGCTGCAGAGGTCTGGAGTGAAACTGGGCATATTCCACCATGTCGAACACCAACACCATGGAGCCCAGTAACCTCATCGCCGAGTGTAGAGACACCCGGCGGCTGTGCAGACAACTGCGCACCCTTGACTGTAAAGCAGAGATCTTTTCCTCCGTCACGAAGATCTTTTGCTGTCCCGAGTCCAATAAGGATCCAAGATGCAGAATCCTCCGAGACGGGATTAGAGTGGACTTCTGCCAGTTGATTAGCCAGCTGTGCCGTTGCAGCAGGGCAATGGTCAGGTCCAAGTGGCGTAACAGGAGCTCTGGAGATCCTGCCACCAATAACAGGTCGTCCAAGTACGGCAACATGCGGACTCCCTGCAGCCGCAGAGAAGCCGCCATGACCGCCATCACCTTGGTGAAAACACGTGGTGCTGTCGCCAGGCCAAAAGGTAACGCCCGAAACTGGAAGTGTTCGCTGCGGATTGCAAACCTGAGGAACTGTTGATGGCGCAAAAGAATAGGGACATGCAGGTAAACGTCCTGTATGTCCAATGACACCATGTAGTCCCCAGGTTCCAGTGCCAGAATGATGGACCGTAGGGTCTCCATCCGAAACTTCTGTACCCGCAAAGACTTGTTGAGTGCTTTGAGGTTGAGAATCGGACGATACGACCCATTGGGTTTCTGTACCAAAAAAAGATTTGAATAGAAACCCTGGCCCCTCTGGGAGAATGGAACAGGCACTATAACTCCAGCCTGGAGCATAGTGTGCAATATCTTCCGCAGCTCCGTAGCCTTGTTCCGGTCTGATGGTAGACCCGTGGTGAAGAATCGAGCCGGGGGTCTGTGCCGGAAGGAGAGGGCGTACCCGTGGGAGACCACCTCCAGAACCCAAGTGTCTGTCGTAGTGACCGACCAACACTGGGCGAACTGCAGCAGGCGGCCTCCCACCCTGGGATCCCCCAAAGGGAGGCCCGGACCGTCA